>UCOJ01000399.1:0-112268 GCA_900474305.1 Cecidostiba fungosa
GTTGTACCTACTAGCGTTTCAGTCGAATCTTCTTTTTTTCTCTCTCCGTGTAACACACACACACACACACACACACACACACACACACACACACACATCGACATAATCAGCAGCACCATAAGCTTCAATCAACGCGAAAATTAGAAAACGAGCAGTACTCAAAGCACTCGTTAGGCTCGTTTTCGGCTTCCCTAGTCAGTGAAAACGAGCAAGCTTGAAGGAAGCAAGGCCATGAAAGTGCACATAGCTCAGACGCGATGCTCGGTTACGTTCCGCACGCGCGCGCGGCGGTATATAGCGGCGACGACGACGCGACGCCATTTATTCGGTGAGAGCAAGTCGAGCGTGCAGGCTTGCGGGCTTGTGATGCCGTCGCACTGCGGCAGCACGCGCTTAGCTTGCTTATTTGCGCAGATTAATTGGCTTAGTGCGAGAGCGAGAGAGAGAGAGAGAAAGTGCCCGAGGCTACGAGCCTGTGGGAATTTAATCACTCGTTGTCGCGTGGATCAAAGACGATTAAGACCCTTATTATTGCCCCGGCGTTTTGCGAATTATTGTGTAATGACTGGACGAGGAAACACATGCATGTGTGCTATGATCGATAATGTTTTTGTAATTTAGACGCCGATATAGTTAATACAATTACGAAGAAAGAAATGAGGGATGTATATACTGGAATATTTTTAACAAATTAAAATGAAATAATTATAATCAAAGGACAGCTGGTTTCTCGCAAGTTGTAACGAGACGTCGTAATGATTACGGTTATTAATGAATATTATAAAATGATTAAACTAGGTCAAACTCAATATGCTTGATACACCCGAGATTTCAATTAATTATTTCACATATCCGCGTTCCGTCGGAATAAAAAACCAATAATCAAATATCGCATTTACGTCATTAGAAACATCTTATTAATTATATTTTTCCGCGTGCCCCTCGAGATCTTCGAAACTCGATTGAAAAAGTGCATAAGCCAAGGCTTCTCTCTTTTTTTTGTCAAGGCATCTCGATGGAATCCCGATATCCACTTTGATTTTTAATTACATTAACGAGAACGCCTCTCGGCTTCTTTTTATTATATACGTGTGCAAGCTCACTGATGAAACTGCGCGTCCAATAAATGACGCCGTCAATATTATCCGCACATCTTTTTCACAAGACAGAAATAATATCCAAGCATATATATACCCTAATCTCGACAACGATAATCACTATAGAGACGAAATGCAGTTCCAATGAGAGTCGAGATTCCGATACAAATCAACGTTGCAAATCCTGGCGAGAAGCTGCTGAAAGAAGGCGCGGAAAATAAGAGAAGCGAGACGAAATACAGATATACATTATATACATAATACAAGACTGGCGATTGGAAATCTAAAGGAGAGAAAGAGAGGAGGCATCAACGCACAGCCTCATTATCGGCTGATCATAAATTAAAGTCGCTCCGGTAATGCGATCTCCGATAATTATCCTCCCTCTTCCCCTACATCTCCTTCTTTCTGCCTTCTCTCTTTTCTCTCCAGCTTCATCCGCCTCTGTAATACAATATACCTATATATAATATACATAGCCAGGCGCGCATCCTCACAGAGCGCAGTGAAACACAACCGAATCCCGATATGCATATCTTCGACGGATTTCCACTCGAGGCTGATCCTTGGAATGCGATGCATACAAAAAACGAGCGGAGCGAAAGAAAGGATGATGCGCGCCCGCGCGAGAGAAAGAGGAGGAAGTTTCGTTGGAGGGCCCTCGTCCTGACACCTAACGCCCGGCTCTTCAGCCTTGGTTTCAATACACATTGAGCTGGTATCGAGTCGAGAGTCTGCGCCGCCGACGCCAATCGAGCAGGTGGCTGTCTTCTGTATATAGCTTACGCTGTAGCTTATATATATACTCGTCGCGACGGCGGCGCCGGTGGCGTGATATGCATGTTATATTATACCTGTGGCGGAGTGCATAATAAAGACGATTTATCTCCTCTGTTTTGAGATGGTTTTTTTTTATATCTTTAGTCGACGCTACACGGATCACCTCGAGGGCTTGATTTGGAGGTGTTACATAGCTGCGGGTATATATATATATAATATGCATGCCAAGTTGATGTTATAGTCTGAGTATGCCAGAGGAGAGATCGGGATGAAGTGTGTGAGTTTTAAAAAGCCGAGGTTTGATTTTTGGAGCTGTGTAGTTTGTTGAGTAATGCTGATATTGCCATGGCGAAAGAGAAAACTCGAGTATAAAATGGTGATTGAGAGCTGTTGATGAGGTTGCAGTTACGGACGAAAGCTGTGCAGCTCTGATGAGTTTTGATATCTACTCCTCTGACAGCACTTGAACTTTCTCACTAAATTATGAAACTATTATATATTTCAGCTAAATTGTATACTCGACACACGAGATACAAATTCGTTTGTCTCGCAGACACTGATGAGTTCTCTGACACCATCACAGTTGTGGAGGAAATCATCATCTTGCTCAGTGTTCACTTGTATAAAAAAAATATTACCAATAACTTGTTTCATATCGGTCCCAGGAAATATTTTTGCCGCGTATAAATAAAGAAACAATCAGAAAAACTGATGCCCGTTCTCCTGATCTGTATTATAAAAGCATCAGTTGAATACGGGGTATATATCTCTCCCCTCGCAAGCATCTCTCGTCATTGTGCGAACTCTTCGGCTGTCGCGTATCGGTGTATTGGTAATTCACGGGGATTTGCGGATTCTCTCTTCTCCCTTAGCCTCCACCTCCGTTACACCGTCGTCTCTCGGTTCTTCACTCCTATATATATACACAGTATCTCGCATTGAACGCAGCTCATTCCACGTCTTGCATCGCGCAGGGAAGCTCCCCCCTCGAATCCGAAGCTTCTTCATCCTTTTTATTTTCACTCGAAGCTCCCCTCTCCCTCCCTCACCGACCCTCCCCTCATTCATTTTCCCCAGTTAGCATTCAAAGTGTCTTTTTCTAATTTCATCCTCGACTCCCCGGCTCTCCGGCGATAATTCCACCCTTCAGTCTCTCTCTCTCTTTCTCCCGGCCATGAGGCTTTGCATCAGAGAGACTCGTAGAGGCGCGCGCGCGATACCCGCGACAACGGGCGTCCTCTTGTTTTGGTTCAATAGTCAGTCTACTCTGGTCTGATCGATGATACGCCGGCCCGCGTGAACTGCGCATGGTCGACTAAATATTATACCGGGTATGCCAATAAAGCCAGTCGAGCTCGCGCTCCGAGATACGCCACCGCCAAGGGGAGGGATTTTCCTCGGCCGCAATATATGCTGTCTGGGATTTTTGCAAATGGTGACGCATTTCTCAGAAATTAACGTGTAATTATCTGTAATATTTTCAAAGTATACACGTCAACGCTAAACGAGACTCGGAAACGAGCAAACATAACTTGGAGACACTGTTTCCCCCGATCTAGGATTATCATCCGGAAACGCTATTTCCGGCTCGGCTTCCGGATTCCAGTCGTCAATACCGACGAGAATATCATCTTCCATAATATAGTAGACCGAAGACGCGATGATATCGATCGTTTAACTTGCGATTCCTTCAACTGAGTTTGTCCTCATTTCCTGCGGCTTCGCTCAAGGACATGATTTTTTCTATACCATATCGGATAATGCCGCATATAGAGTTATATCGCGAAATCCATAGAAGGATTTCTGACCGGATGGTAGCCAGGCGACAATTAAAAGTTTTCCCTCATACGCGTGAATGCAAAGCATTGTTGGGAAAATTATTGGTTTGCCCGTTTTCGAGACTTTTTAAGTGAAAAACTTTTCTAGAACCATTATATACATATACATGCTTTTGTGAATACGCGAGAAAGTATCGTAATGCAAAGTTGCACGCATTCATGGATTCTCGCCAGAGCTATTCTATTCTATGTTATATCGTAGGGCTTTCGTGCTTTATTAAAATTGTAATTAAAAAATAACGTAATATAGTATAGCGGAATGAATCCTCAATTATAATAATCTACCTCCGCACTAATTCGCATATACAGACTTATATGCCGTTATATGACACTGCTTTCTGAATCAGTCTCTCGCTGTAGAGAAAAAAGGCTCCAAGCGGATACTAGACTAAAATAATCTCGAAAAGAGAAATTTAAAATTCCGACCACACTCAGTCCGCGTATATGCCAGGCTCGCGGAAATTAATTATTACCCGGTGCGGCCAGCTCGAAAAAAAGAGAGTATAGTGGGCTGACAGCAGAATAAATAATATAACGAAGGAAGAAGCAAAAAAGCAACAGCGATACAGAGAGAGAGAGAGAGGGAGAAAAAGCAGAGAGAGAGAGAGAGAGTAGCGACGGGCTCGTTAAAATCTAAGCGAGCGATAATGCCGGGCTGGCAGGACAAATTGACAGGGCGACGCGCTCTCGCGCATTCATTCGAATTACGTTCCAATTCTGCCGGTGACTTTAGCATTGTTGCTACAAATTGGTGCACGCCCTGCCCCCGAGGCGTGTCCCCCTTCTGCCGCCTCTCTCTCTCTCTCTCTCTCTGCTGCTATCTGGCACAGAGAGGCGAGCACGAGCGACTACCTATGTGCGCGGATGCGCCTCGGCTACGGCGTTTAAATAACCGATAGTCACGTACGCAGTGCACTGCAGCCTTTTCTAAGCGAACTTGCAGAGAAATAGAGAGGCAAAATGTACGTACATGCGTTATACGTGTATATATACAAACTCCGGCCGAGTCGCGTGTCAAAACGGCGCGACGTTGTCGGCGATTGCCGAATCAATATCGATTGATTTTGGCCCTCGCTATTCCTAATAGTTTGCAAATTGTGCTAGCTCTCAGTTTGTCGATTTTACGGGGACGGGGATTAACATCGTCAGAAAATCTTTGATGTCTCAGCTCCCCTATATATACTTAGCAATAAGTCTCAAGACACCGGTATATCGGGTTCCAAAAGATCTCGAGAAGTTGACAATAATCGCTGAGGATCGCGACAAAGATAATATAATACAAGCTCGCGCGCGCGACGATGAGGCATGTGCATCGTGTCGGCCGCACAAAAAGGGGATATCATTAAATTTCTTTGATACTCTATCACATTATGGGGCTGACGTGCGCTTTGTCCGTCGGGGGGCGCGATCGTTAAAATTGATACTCTCTCACTCTCACTCTGTTCTACTGGCATTAGGTAGGTACGTGACCCAGCCGACTATACGACACGCGACCGCAAACGCGTTAGGTGGTCCTCGGCCAATCGTCGGGGGAGGATCATTAGCGACTATTTTCAGCGGAATTCTTAACCACGCACGCGCGAGCCGAGCGAAAAAGGAAAATAGGATAACGAGCCCAGCGAACAATCGACTACTTAACCGTATGAAGACTATACAGCGCGCATACACGCGCGTGAAATGCGCTCTCTCACCCCTAATTGGGGGTATAATGCCAGTCAGAATAGGATACTTTTTTCACCGCTCTTTCATGGTCAGCTGCTGCGCGGTGATATGCTGGGGATTTTAGCTGCTTCGACTTCGACGTCGATGCCTTCATTTCGTTGCATTTTATTTCAATTTTTCCTGTATTTTATATATTAACACGATAAATCTGTCAATCTGTCAAATCCGTAAATTATGTGATAATAAAAAAATGAATATTCTCATGTTGCAGGTCTGGTTCCAAAATCGAAGAGCGAAATGGCGTAAGACTGAGAAATGTTGGGGAAGGAGCACCATAATGGCGGAATACGGACTCTACGGAGCGATGGTCAGACATTCGCTGCCGTTACCCGAAACCATACTCAAAAGTGCCAAGGAGAACGAATCCGTAGCGCCGTGGCTTCTCGGTAATTATTCCATGCTACGGCTTATATTGCACTTATGCGCTGCATGCTTCAAATTATGTATTTTTTTTTATTTTACACATTTTTTTGGACGAAAGATTTTTTGATGAAACGTTTTATTTTTTATTTTAAACGCTATGACAGCAACCGACAAGGATTGCAATCTTTGCTTGCCTTTTCGTTGCTCTTTACGTGGATTATGCGCAATAAATGTGATTCGAATGAGATCCGTATATTGTATATTAGAGTCATTATCTTAAAACTGCATATGGTTATTCTTTAACAATTTATCAATGTTCATGTGCTGAATACGCTTAACTTACGTAATATATTGCGCAAAAATTATATATGTTTTATTCAGAGTCTATTTTTCAAAATGTACTCGTAGAGTACTTTTTCGAAAATGTTTAAATGTTGTTTTTATAGTAACTCACATATTTTGTTCGCATATCGCTGAATTAAAAAAAAAGTCTTTGAGGATTTCGATAAAGTAAAAAAAAGTAAAACGATTTACCAACTAATCTTTAGTATCCAAAACCAAAAAAATAACTCTCTAAGATTCTCGAAACAAAACAGTAATAAATATTGTCGATCGTAATTTTATTTTGAATCGACAGATCAAAATAAAAATATACTCGAGCACATTGTAAGTAGTTGAAAGAAAATTAGAGAGCAAGCATCAGAGAATGTAAAAATAAAAAAATTTGTCAAAATTATTTGCAAAAAAAAGAAAGAACCCGTTTTTTGTTTTCTGTCCGTCTCCATCAGCGCAATCCTCTAAGACAAGCGGCTTTAATCAAGATAACGAAAATAATCGACGCGATCTGATTGACTGTGGCCCCCTAGGGATGCACCGAAAGTCCATCGAAGCCGCGGAGCATCTCAAGTCCGGCGGTGAGGACAGTGGCAATGATCACGGTGGTAGTGGCGCCAGTCCACCCCACCACAATCATCATCCGGGTGGGCCTACCAGCTCAGAGAGTGGACAGGAGAGTCAGGACGGCATGGGCCCATCCTCCTCCTCCGGTGAGTTGTCAAATTTCACTTAAAATTTTAGAAAAACGTCAATAATTCCACTATGTAACAATTCAATTTTCTTTAAAGCCGGAATCGTAGTTCAGGAGAAGAATGAACAGTTGAGGAATGAGCAGCTGAGGAATGAGAGTATCGCCTGTCTTAGGGAAAAAGCTCAGCAGCATCAGTTGCAGCAGAGCTTGCCACGACCTGCTGGAACGCTAGGGACGACGCCGTACTCGACGGTTCCCCGGACAGGCAGTCTGCATGCGTCGGTTTAAAGGTATGCTTAAATTACGAGTGTATATTTATACAATATTGTGACCAATGTGGCTAGAAACAAAACAATACATTCGTTAAAACTTGTTGCTTTCAGAATTCGCTGCTGTTGAACCAATGTAGGAATTACATTGCAAAAATTAAAGCGGACCTAAGTCGTCGCCCGAAACAAACCCCGAAGTTATACACCGAATCATTGATCCGCTACGACGGGACTGATGAACCTTCTGAACTTCGTAAACGACATTGAGTCTTCATCGCCAACTTGTTGAAAAGAAAAGGTGATTGGCAGATAACAAAAAATCAAATAGAAAGATCAACGGTTTTCACACGTTTTTCTGGGTGTTGTTGAAGTTGAAAAAGAAATTTTAACAACAGTATAGCGCTTAAATACTACAGTCTAACATTTACAATATGAAAACATGATAAGACAATGCGGACATTTTTCAAAAGTTAGGCTGTGCATTTAAAATCGTTTAATTCATTTGTGACCTTAAGAAAATGCCAGATTCGGTGCAACGAAGAAAGAGGTTGAAAGTGAATTCATCGAATACGCGAGAAGATAGAAGAAAAACATAGTTTTGCGTAAATGTTATTTCAACGTAAAATTTCATTTCTAAAATATCTTACATAATTCGTGAAATGATAAATTTTGCTAATTCAATTTCGCAAAGCATCAATACAGTCGAATAATTTCCGTGGCACTATCAATTCGTTCAAACAATGATGAAATTTTACTTTGAAAAATTATATTTTGACTAATAGGTAAACTGAGGAATTCTATATGCAATATATTTCGATGAAAGTATGCGCGGTATTTGCGAAATCACAAGCGGTAGTTGAGATATTAAAAATAGTTAAAAACTCGTCTGATCTACTTACGACGGCAAAGGAGAAAGAATGAACGGAGCACTTGACTCTCAACGCAGATAAAAGAGATAAAATTAATGAAAATCGCCGACTCTGTCGAAAATTGAGTGAGAAACGATCTACAATAATCGGCTTAGAAGATAATGACGAGTCTCTTTGACGCTTTCTCCTTGCGGATTTTCTTTCAAGCTCAAAGAGCTCGGAATCTGAGAAACTTTATGAAAATCCTTTTGCATTTTTCGAAGCGAGCTGATTTTTCATAAGAATAGTAGTAATTATGGTATGATTTTTATATAGAATTTATGGTATACCAAATATAAAATTCGCGGAGATGCAATTGACGTGATATACGAGGTATTATCAACTAAATTATTGTAATATATTATTTTGTTTTTGATTATACGTTACGATTACTGTAAATTCTGTATAAATTAAATTGTACAATAATTCATACGTGTAGAAAGTAATGTTACGGGATGAAGTTGATAATATTTATTAACGTTATCTTAAAATTCGAAAAGATAAATCGGACAAAATCGGCAGATTTTCATATATATACCTCACGATACGAATATAAAAATAATTAACGTGTATACGAAGTATCCCATTTCATAAGGGACACGACATTATCAACGAATATTCTTATTTCATCGATATAAACACAATGAAGAAAGAAGACAAATTTGCATCATATGCGATTGATTTGGGATTTTTCTTTCGATTAAATTGAATAGATCTTTTTGCTAAATGGCCATGTGATGCTTCCTTGCAAACAAAACAAAAACACATGAATGACTTATGGCGTATAATGTTTGCGCAGAATACGAAAAAGCAAAATGCAAGTGATTAACCCAAATAGGGAAGTCGAGACAGGCAATTACACATCGAACGATGTCAAAGTACCTATCTAATTATATATATAATTGAATATAGTGATTTTAACGCAGCTATATAAAGTGTGCACTGAGAAACGCACCAAGTTTAAAAGCGAGTTCGAAATGCGCGTTATGATGAAGAAGATTGTATAGGTACAAGTCGAATTGAATATTATATATGAATCAACTAAGAGATATAAATATTATATAAAGAAAAAAGTACGAGAGTGTGCGTGAATGTGCGAGCGAGCAAAAACGAAGTATAAAATAATAAACAAAGAGAAAGAGTTAAAAAAGAGGCCGAATCTTGAAACGAAAAACGAAAAAAATTTTCCTAAACCCGAGTACTTAAGACGAAAGGAAAATTTAACTGTTGTCAAATGTGCAATATATCGACGTAAGTTTTAACGCTGTAGGGCACTGTATACTTTTTATTAAGAAGGGGCATCGCAAGAATCGTGAGCTCGAAAAGACAAAACCTGCGTATAATAATTCGACGACGAGTTCCGCGTTTCTCTTCGACTTTTGGCCTTTCCTTTGATTCACCTTTACACTTCTTTTCTTTATTCCATTGTCGAGCAATTGGGAAGCGTGTTGGGAAATTTTCTCGATCGTTCACTGTGTATATAAATATATAAATACGAATATACAAATAAAAATACGAATATAATTATGTGGTCGCGTTGCTTCGAGGTGATCGAATTTTCCGTCTCGCGTATTTTTATATGTTGATTAATTTTCCATTAGATTTCTTCCATTATTTGCAAGAATAAGTATTACCTTTTTTGTACATTGTGATGTTCAGTTTATTATTTTTTTTTATAACTTAAAATTTTTATCGATGTGAAAATGCGTATATGTATTATTATATTAAAATTTTTTGATACGTTTAATTATACATATATATACAGCGAGTACTCTCGGAAAGAAATAACTAATCCACAGTATTTGGGTACTTATAAACTTTTATCAATCATTTTCTGCAGATTATGTTTTTTGTTTGCTACGGAAAATGTTGTGGAAAAAATTAATGATCTCATGAGATTTTCCGGCATTTCACTTGAATATTATATATAAAAGAAGAAAACTATATTTAATTGACTTATTTTGATAAGAAGTACTTAACAGAATATTTGTTACTAATTGCTGATACTACGTTATGTTTACACGAAACGAAAACTGTATAATTTATTTATGCCATTAGTTAAATAGAAACAATCTTCTGTTTTGTAAAATACACACATTACAAAAGAAAGACTGCTTTTTTCGTTATTATGAAAAGTCGAGCGCTTCGATGCGATTACACTCTAGATTATACATTTAATGTAACGCACTGTATTTCAAGAGAAATAATTTGAAGAAAAACGAATTATACCCCAGTATAAAAAAAAATGGTTCACCCGATGAAGAAAGCAAATAAGAAAAACAACAAAAATAAAATAAATGAAGTAATTAAAGTTAAAATAAAAACCATAATTGCGAAGTCAGCAAGATGCGAATCCTCTGTCATTTGTGAAAAATGGACCTTTATAATGAAGAATTGACAAGAGAGATAACGCGAGGATGTTAAGAACTTCGTTTAAAAGACTTCTTCATTCGTGTCCGAACGCCTGCGACAAACCGCATGCATAGTAGTCGGCTAGTGTACGTAAATAATAAAGTTTCTGAACAAAAATATGAAAACTTCTGATTTTATTCCTTTATGAGTATATTCCTTAATCTGCCATATATACGATTCCTTTGTGATTTTGGTATGATTATTTCAGCACTTAATAAATACATTTTTTATTTACTTAAGAACTAAATTTTAAAAACTTTACAAAATTTTGAAGGTTTAGTACTTTCTTGATTTACTATGTGGTTGTAAAAAAATCAATTTTATACAAGTGCACTACGTATCAGTCAAAAGCTAAATGATTTCTTAATAACTGTAATCTTGTTATACATATATTTTATTATTCAATATTGTATCAAAAATACTTTTTCGTAAATGATTTAATGGCGCCATCTTTAGAAATATCAGCATACTTATTTTTAATCGATAGGAAAAAGAAGCAACTGATATTAACGAAATTAATGTTTATAAAAGTTATTTTATGAATATGTTAATTCAGAGTTTGTGGAATAAGCTAAAAAATATCAATTGTTGTTATAATTATAATTTATGGCATTACCTTTTGATGGTAAAAAGCAGAAAATCAAATTCTTTTTTACCATGGACGGTGCGATGGATGGTAACGACGAATTCTACGTTTCCGGTATTTTGAATACAAGACGCTACGATAATAAATTATTCTAAATCTTCCAAAAGATTTAACAAAGTTTTAAAACATATAACTGACAATTTAATAATGGTTGCTGTCGAAGTATTAAGTTTAAACATGTACAGTATACAAAGTAATACATACAAAATATAAAATTCAAACTCTATACCATGTAATAAACACAAGATCAAGGCTTTGGAAACAAAAATGAAGGTTTTTTTATTAATTATATGAATACAAAATATAATTAGATTACACGTATATATTTCTTTTTTAATATTTTAATAATACATATATAATTATTAGTGGCATATCAATATATTAATAGGACATTAATTCCTTTATATCTATTATTCCTCGTGAGAACTAAATTTATATATGTTTATGAACTGTATATTTACAAAAGTACAAAAAGCTTATATAAAACATCGACTCCTACGTAACGTGGAGACATCCCGTATAGGACTAAATTTTTCCCATCTAAACATCCAAGTCGCTACAAATCACGATTCACATATCTACTTTCCATATCTAGAGCTATTCACTTTTCACGTCTAGAATTATCGTCTATTCGTATTATAAAATAATACAAAATCAGACTTATGGTTTTCTTTTTCCTACCGGGGCAGTACAACACCATCATTTTATATCACTACACGTAGGCCTTTTGATATACTTTTTCTAGCTGAAAGGAACGGAATTAACGAGGCGTATTTCTTTTTTATTAAATCTGTATCTTATTTATATAATATACTATACGTATACATTCAATTAATCATTCGTTTTATCTGCATTATTCCGTCTACGGTTGCAGCGCAGTAGCGATCTATTCTTTTTGATTTTAGCAGAGTTTTGAGCGTGCAGGTCTGCTTGGTCCGGTGTTTTTTTTTTTTTTTTTTTTTGTTATGCCAATATCTTTATGTTTTTAATCTACTTTGTTTTAAATTTTGAAAAATAGTTCATTTTAAGATATATACTTTTTTAATATTGATTGACCAACTTAATTAAAATAAAACGTTAACTTAAAAAGACGTTTTGTAATAACAATAATCATTGTATATAATACGTGTCAAACTATAGACAAACATTAATTGACAAAGAAAAAGATATTTGATCATCTGGATTAGCAGGATAGCAAGCAGATTAACAATATACCCATAAATCATATAGAATTTCCAGTGATTGATATAGTTGTTATTCGAGGTTTAGATATATCAATTACATCATAATTTTTGGATATTACATTAATGTCTTTCTTATTAACGTTCATTCAAAAATTTGTCATATGAAATCGATCCATACAAAATTTATGTAAAAAATTGGTCGCACCTGTGAAATATCAAAATGCCTATAAACTACATTGTACCGATGTATTGTATGAAAAGATCGTTGATTGTTTCTTACATCATATCATGGAATTTCGTTATATATAGATACATAAACTATATCTTACAAAAGAACATACAGAACGTAATCGCATTACTTATTTTCATTACATGATTCGTATTAAAAATAATGAAAAATATAATAATAATAATAAATGCAGATGAAAATTGAAACAGCTGCGATTTTAATTAAAACAGTAATTTGTTTTTTGAGCATGATAACATACATTATCAGTGTATGTATATTGTACATGTGTAGTATAATGACTATATGTACAATTAAATATATCACGTACAGATAAACTGTCGATCGTTGAGCTTATAGAAGTAATTCAAAACATAAAGTAAGATGATTTTTTATATTTCTGTACCATTCTTTGTTATGCATAACATTTTATTGTGGATTTCATTCATTTTCTCATATTATAACGTCTTATAGCTTTTCGACATTTAAATAATTGTAAACTACAAAACAGTATAGAATTATTCGCAAAATAGAAGAACAATATCGACAAAAATTTGACATGTATTTACAAAAGTTTTATTTTCTGGGGTTAATTTTTTGCTTTATGTCTGTTTGTTATTAACTTTAAAAGGATACTTGAAAAATTGAACTCAAGTGAAAAAATGCTGTTTCATTCGGAGTTTGATGGAAAACTTTTCATATTGATTTAAATGATGAAATATATTATATATATCTATCTACAAGCTAAATGTTCCTTGCACCTTTGTCTTCGAAACGTCTGAAACCAGTAAGTCATGCTGTTCGAACCCTCAAAGCCTTGGCACTCGAAAAAAGCGTCGTCCAGTCTTTATTATATCATCAGGGGGATGTGAAAGTCTTTATTAACCGATACGTTATAAAATATAAAAGATTCGTTAACATTGATTCACAATTAATGCGTATACGTTTGAACTCTATAAAATTTGTATTCATTAAAGAATTTGACTTATTTCACTTGAATCAGAAGAAAATACGAAATTTTATTAAATAAGCAGAATTAAAACAAAATTTTTTATAAAATAAATTGTATTTGGATTCAACGTATACTTATGTTATACAAATATAAAATAAGTTCAATCGATGTGCATCGGTATTTCACATCCCTTAAAGCGCTCAACGCAATTTTTCATTGCATTCTCTATGTATAATATCTTATTTCCTAAGCGTGGACGTGAAAGTGCTGCTTCACTAACAGATCCATGAAAATTGAAATCCCTTCGGCCGAAACTAAATGTATGCATCAAATTCTATAATCAAAATCGAAGTTGAATTATTTTCAAAAGTTTGTTGTGTTAGCAAAAGGGAGATCAACACTTTGATAATGCAGCCGTTGTTTACGCCGACTTTTGACAATCGCTGCGTGAGTTTTCAAAGCAATAATACTGCTTAGTGTCGCTCACGGGAGTCCTCGCGATGGGTGCTATGTCGACGCGACTCCTGATTTGCGGCGCTGCTTGGTGTGACCGGTCGCCTCTTCGATCTTTTAAATTTAGCAATATCCTCGCCGAAAACGTCGCCTGTACGCAGGGCTGAGATCAGGTCGTCGAACTCTCCCTTGTTGTCGACATGTCCGTTCGTGCCGTTCGTCTCGTTCTTTTTGTTTAGTGAGATGCTGTTCAAAATACCTTCTCGAGAGTTCTTCCTCTCCATCGTGCGCTTCTTCAGCTGTGAGGAGTAACAAGCGATTAGTTTTATCAATTAGGAATAATCAGTCATGTAGCATTCTACATCAACATGCAAAAATGTACGATTGCACTTACTTCCTGTTCCTGTTTTGCTCGGCGCTCTTCTTCCTCGACTTTCCTTCTCATGTTCTCGACGTCTTGTCTAGCTTCTGATAGCGCCTGCAGGAAATTCTCGAAGATACCGAAGAACTCGTCCGGTTGTACACCAGCGGAATCTTCACCAAAAAGCCTCACAGCCCTATCAAACTGTGGAAAGAAAGATGATTTGATTACTTACGCGCCATTCATACGTTGAAACACGATAAAAATTGTATAATAATTATTATGATCCTTGCGCTTACTCGAGTTTTCATGTCTTGGAAGAGATCCTCCGCTTCGGCGAGTCTGCAGGTTGCTTGAGCTTGGAAGTCTCGCATTGCTGGCAGGAACATATCCCCCTGAAGCACTTGAGCTTGACCTCGATGGAATTCTAAATAGAAATATCAAAGGTTAGTAATGCAGTAATAATGATTATATATAGTATAATTAATATCCAATGAAGTATTCGAATGACTGAATTATACGTAAAAATATTTCAATGAGTCATAGGCAACTTTATATTGTAGCAGAAACTGATCCATCAATAAGTACTCACCGATTTCCCTCTGGACGTCCTGTAGTCCGTTCTTCAAGTTCGCCACCTCCTTCTGCAAATCGGCCATACTGACTCTCGCGGCGGTTCGCACATGAGGCATGTCTTCCTCGATATCCAGTACCTCCCGGAATCTGGACTCGAGCACCTGCACCAAGTAGTGCAGCAGCGTCGTGCCTTTGGCGCAGGACGACTTGGTGTCTACTAGCCGATTAAGCGAAGCCAATCGGAAACCGCAGGCATTGCCCCTGGCGTTTCCGCGATTCACATAGTTGCCGAGAGCGAGCACGAGCTCGAGAAGCTTGCGCAGCCGGCGCGAGCGGGCGACCTGACGCGAAGCCTCGAGCACCGCTCGCATCCGCGGTGTCAGCTCGGCTATGCTCGCCGAGAACTTCTTCTTGTAGTGCAGCGAACGCAGTCTTTGCTCGTAGTGCGGAACCCTGCGGAGTTATAAGCGGACGGATGAGTTTGACGTACAGCATATTAATTGGAGGATTATCGCGATGTGATGGCAAAGCTTTTCTTTCTCGGGGAGAAGCTTTGATTGGCTGAGGAGTTAACGGGTTGCGGCAGAGTTTGAGTTTACCGGTTCGGCCGGGATAGATCGAGCAGATATTATATACTCGGGAGAGGACTTATTGGACAGCATTTTTTTTCATTTTAATGCACGTGGACAAGTGATATAAAACTTACTTTGATATTTGGTGCAAGAAACAGTCGGCTCTGCTTTGGAGGTCCTTCTGATGCATATCCAACGAGGCGGCTTCTTCGGACGACGGAATGTATTTGAGTAACTGCTCTACCATGTCGATGTGCAGAATGTTCTGTTGATCCATGGATAGGATGGTCCTGGTAATTTCGTTGTCGGACATCTTCAATTTGGACAGCAGAATTGTGCAGTTCTGTGCTCTTCTCGAGTCGATAACTGACATTGTTTTCTTGTTCTTTCCGAGATTCCTAAGATCCTCGATCGATCCTTCGGTGGAGACTCCATTCTTCTGATAAGCGCAGAATATCTTGTCGATGGATTCCAGATCCATGATATTGTAAAGCTTTGACTCGTCCAACTCTGACCAGATTGTGCCCTGCACTTTCTGCTCGGGAATTTTCGACCAGTTAAAGGACTTGAGCGGGTTGCTTGGTTGAGGAACATTTTTTATGATTTCCACCTGCGAATCAAAATTTAACAGAATGTTAGAAAAATGACACAACCGGGACAGTTTTTCTTGTATAAGTAAATCAGTAGATTAATGATATGATAATAAATAAAAAAATTGTCATAGAAAAAACGGTACCTTCATCGGAGGTGGTGCTGCAGGCATGAGACACGGAGGTGGCGGTGGTGCTAGTGGCGGTGGGGGTGGTGGCGGTGGTGTTGGTTTTGCCTCAACCTTCTCGAGTACTTCGTCCTCGACGATCTTGATGGTAGCCTTGGCATCGTCAGGCAAACTACCGGAGGCCACCAGTTGCTCCAATCGTTTTCTTTCCGACTTCTCGTTGTTAACCTGCCGCGAGAGCGTCTCTATGCTGTCCTGCAGCTCCGAGATTCTCTGCTTCGTCTCTATGTGCAGCGACGTTTCCTTTTCCAGTCGCTCCTTCACTCGCGCGAGACTTGCTTCCATGTCTTCCTATTATTCAAAATGAATGGTGTGTTAAAGGTTACAATTTTTGATACGAAAATTATTGTTCAATAAGTGCTTACTTTCTCTTGCGTTCGCAGGTCCAATTCTTGTTCCTTCTTCGCTAGTCTTGTGGACATATCCGAATTTTCCTTTTCGAGTTCGTCGGCCTTTTTTCGCGCAGCAACGAGTTCTTCTTCCTTGGCCAGCAAATGAACGATTTCCTTGACATTGATTTCGATCGGAGCAACATCAGGGTTCCTCGTGGTACCGACTTCATTTCCCTCAGATTGTAAGACTATTTGTTGTACGATGCGGTCAAACAGCAACCAATGCTGAGGATACGAGCCATAATCCACTGTCGAAATAATGCATTGTTAATAATAGAAATCACGAGTCATTTCAAAGTTTCTTTTCTAAAATTATAGTCACTTACATGGTAGTAAGATACAGTGCTCAAGCAAACTGAGCAGATGTGGATAGGCTGCCGTGTGACTGAGTTTCCGCCTCAGCAGGTCGAACATGGCAGTGGCGCTCTTTGTGTCAACGTGTTCCTTTTCGAATTTTCTCGCGAGCTCCTTCTCGTCCTCGTTCCTCACCATTTCGAAGAAGTCCAAATGCCGATCCAAAGTTTCGTTCTCGTACTTTCTGAGCTTCTCGATGATTGGTTGGATACCGAGCATCAGCAGTTCATACCTGAGATGCAACCTGAACTCCAAAGTGACCTGACCCGGACCGTAATTTAACACAGCGTTGATAAAGGACATGATGGCAGTTTTGAGGGACAAATTGTCCTTGTAAATGCCAAAGTTCTTGTCGAGGTCATTGATGATCGACTGAAAGCGCGTGCGCTCCGAGTAGTACTGTTGGAAGTGCAGCATCGCTTCGAGAACTTTGCGGTGTCCACCAGGTACGAGACAGACTGCGCCGAGAATTTCGAGCACGGCGATTTTCGTTTTGATGTTCTCGGTTGCCAGCGACTGTGATATTGTATTGATGGCCGTTGGATGCGCTAATACGTGAGCTCTGCCATTCTGTAGTGAATTAAAAAAATTATGGTTAAGACACAAGATTGAGTTGGGAACTTGAGAACTACTGATCAATTTTACTTACCGAGTTGTTCATCAGTGCTTTCAAACAACCGATTACACTCGTGTGAAGATTGCTATTCGCTGCTTCGACGTCCATCGTTTCCAAAACTTGCAGAAGAGAATTTAAGCCATCTAATTCGATAAACCTAATGACGAAACTGTGTGGTTGAGTTCGAAGGGCAGTTTTTAGAGCTTCCACGTGTCGCATTTGATTCGCAACTTCCTCGGCCTCTTCTGTGTTTGGATTCTGTAAATCACACAGAAAAATTTCATTGACTATATAAGTACAGCTGCTTCTTCATCCTCTGTTATCCTCTACTTCAACCAAAATAGGTCTCGATACTCACACTCGTGATGGATTTGACTCTGTTGATGTAGTCCTCGGGATCTCCGCTAAGATCCGTGGTACCAAGTCCACCATTGTCCAGGGTTCCGTTGCCCTTCCTTGAGCAGTAGATCTGCCACTTCTTGTTTGCGGGCAGAGCAAGGACGGCCTGCCGATTAGCCTGCGTGAGGTCGAGCTCGTCGACGAGCTCCAGGAACATCTTGTTGAGTTCCTCCTCAGCTGGCATCGGCAGGGTCGGCGTCACCGGATGAAGAGAGAGCATGCCCGTCTGCTCCACCACGCAGTACGTGATCTCCGGTGGCTCGTCATCCTGCAAATAGAAATTTTCTTGTTATGTGGTACATTTTTATTGAAATGTAATTACGTCACGACAAACATCTTTCGTGAAAATGCGTATTTGGGAAGATACCGTTACGAGCTCATAATATGTAGTTCAGCAAGAAGTGATATATTTAGTTGGAATAAGGTATATTAATTAAAACATTCAAATTATGCAAGTTATTACCAGAAAAAAATCAGTATATCACACGTTTGGAGCAAGTGAATGCAAACATATGCATTTAGTAAATTGAATCTATAATATATTAGTATTGTATTTATATAATGTACCATATAAATACCTAAACAAAAACGTAATCAACACTTTCCCCGGATAGACATAAAAGAGACGAAAAGTAAAAGTATTTACGTCAAAAGCTATAAAATCAGATTACATCAAGCTCGATTTAAGATTTCCAAACAAAAACAAAGATATTCTAATGTCATCAGATTGAGCAGCTGCCAAGGTGGTCGCATATACTCGATCTTCACAGCGCCTGTGAGCGCGAGGTGTCACATTCTTTACTTTTATATCTGCCGTAGCTAAGGAATTTAATGCTTCTGCCGAAATCGCGGTCGCTTTCGACTCGTAAAAACGGAGCACCGCAACGGTGGTCGTTTATGCGGCCGCCGGCGTCGCGCCGATCAAAAGCGTAAGAGAGGAAGATTCCGCTGTGTGGACTTACGGAGAAGCGCTCGGATTTTTTCAAAGTGAAATTTTCAGCGGTATGAGAAATCGGCGGATTCATGGTGCATCGAATTAAATGTATTTTTGCCGAACAATCTAAAAGTAAGACATAAAATCATAAAAAAAGCATAAACACATTTGGCTACCGCTCACGCTCACCGAACGCATTTGTTTATTTACGAGAGAAATTTTTGTTATGTAGAGCACTGTGAAAGTGAAACAATGTGAATTATTTTGAGTCCTACGCACAGTACATTATATTATACAGCAACATAAAATTGTCGTTTTTATTAATTTACGAAGAAGTGCTCTTTTTATAAATTCTTCATCATATGAAAACTATTTTTACATCTCCTAATAAGATATTTTCACAGATCCTCTGATATATCATCTAGCGCCAGCCACATGTCATGCGGAACCAGCATAATTATAAATGCGTTGTCGATCTATCACCACTCATCATGTCTCACCTCGCGTGAACCATAGACTCTCTTTAGAATTCCATAGCTACGCGAACTCTCGTGAGGAATCCACGTATCTTCCTGGGCATCGCATCTCTCCATGCCAACCAGGCATCCGGATATAGCTGCTATCATCAGGCGCAGAGAAAAGCCACGATTGTGAAATCATCAAGGAGCTATACGTGTATAGATTTCTTTGATGCGTTTTCATGGATTCTTTGAAAGAAATGCTATATCGTTACTACGCGTTGGCCTTGTTGACGATTCAATGCACTGGGAGGTCAGGTCTGATGACAATGGTTCACTTGTTATGAGAGTGACTATGGGATATGGGTTAATTTGAAGGAAGAACAGAAATGATTGTGGAGGGCAATGCGTGACATTTCTAAAAGATTTCAAATAATGGTTATAGATAAGTTATTTGAATTCTGAGGTTTTATCGTACAATTTCTTATGTATTTTTCATTAGTTGGACTGAAATAAAACTTACAATCATACTGACATTCGCCAGGCAGTGTTTTTCTAGTATATAACAAAGTATCTTATTGCAAGACGTTTACTTGAGTCGACTATAAAACTGAAATAAAAATATAACTTTTTTAAAGCAGTTTTACAATAGCTATAAATTTGTACGTTCAAACATAAAGTGTAAATTTAATTAGAGAAAAGTGTGATTGTGCACATTGAAACAGTAAAAAGAATGGCACGTATACTAATAGAATTTTATTTTTCTTCTTACTGGTGAGAGGGAATGGAAACGGTGAGCCTGTATCAAATTTCATCGATTATCATTCAAATGTACTTCTCACCGATCGTAAAATCGTAAATTGGTTGGCAGGAACACACAAAGCGCAAATCGGCGCGATTGATTGGAGATGTTTGTTCGACATAAAATCGGCTCATTATTGAGCTGTAAAAGTCGATTCTCTGTCATAATGAGGATATTTTGAGTAATTTAGATTTTACCTTTATATTCGGACGTAGGTGCTATACAAATATTCGAGGCATTCCTGTTCTTATTTTTTGAATCATGAATCACTTTCTGCGTAAACAAAAGCATCATTCTTAACTGAAGAACTCGAAAATGGAGCTTTCTAAAAATATCGGGGTAAGATTTTTATTACTGCAGCGTTCTTCGAAAATTGCGCAGCAATTTCAAAATAATTTCTAGTTTTATATATACATTCCGATTCGCCAATAAAATCATAAAACAATTATATCGTTGGGATTAGTGTGTCAAGAGGAAAAATACTCTGAACTCTCAGTCAATTCCATGCAACTTTTCCGTGCGAATTTTTCTATCTATTTTATGCCGAGCATTTTTATTGATTTAAAAACAGTAGAATCGTCCGTTTTTTGTTCTACTATAAATCAACTCATTTGAGAGATTTGCAAATCGACAAATGCCACGGGACCGAGCACATAGAAGCAATAAGGTTCGCAGCAAATTACGACACACTTCTCCAGCAATCCAAACCCAATAACCCGAGCGGCAGAACAAAAGCCGAGAAAGTCCCGTAATGCAGGATCAGGCTTGATCGTTCTGTACGAGAGTATAACACACAAAGCTTCGACATACCCAATCTGCAGCGATATTCAGTACAACGTAATCAGTGACACACAGAGCGTCTCCTGATGGTACACGTCGTCGAGCGTCACTCGGTCAGCGACTCTCGTGGGCTACTTGCAAATACAACCATATACTCTTCGATGGGAAAGCCCATCCCATCTTTCCTCCTTTTTACTCTGTCTCTCTTGGTTCCCGGGTCATCGTGCCACGAATATTGAATAATCGACGGCTAATCGATGCCGCACATGTGTAATGTACCCACGCGGTGGATGCACTAAAGCTGATGCTCATGCAGGCGCTGCAACATCACAAAGGTCACGGGGAGAGAAAGAAGGACTATAGACGCGCGCTGGATTCCTAGCGCAGGTACTTTCACACGTGACTAGGAAATTACCCATTCGCATATATACCCACGACACTCGATTTATCGCGAGCGTTGGCTGATGCTGCTGTTGGAGCCGCAGGCTCATTCCACTGGGGAATGTTCGTCTAGTGTGTATGCTGTGTACATGCATGTATAGCTAGACACGCTGTCGCGCTTTACTGTGACGCTTTGTAAGTGGATTTTTTGTCGAGGTATTATGTGTGATTGCCTTGCTCTCAAGGTATTTTTCAAATGAGATTTTTCGAATTAAGGTTTTTCTAATTATACTGCAAAAGTGCACAGACAATGTTATTAGAGTATGAGGTATATTCAAATGGGATACAATTTTTTTTTAGTATCTTCTGAATTCTCAAAGAGTTTAATATTTAAGTAGATTGCATAATCATTACTCTAAAAAAGACATGGTAATCTTCTATTCATTCATTCTTGGCTGTTATTTTGCAGCATTTTGTTGGACCTACTAAGATCAGCAGCTTTTAAACAAACAACCCAAAAATATTTGCACTCGCCTAATCTGTTGCATAATCGAATCTTAAATCGCGACGTAGCTCATTGTCTCGCAAAACCGATTCAACTCAACATATATATATATATATATAAACGTATAAGCGTGCGCACTTTTTTTCTTCTCGCGCTATTGCATTATATATTACCGAGACCTTTCTCCGTTGCTGCACCTGTTGAGCGGCGAGACGAGTCTTATACTTATAGAGCCTATAATCCACTGCACGAAGAAGCAGCAGCGGTGGCTGCTTGCCATGTGCCGCTGATTGTGGCCCGCTATATACATAATGGGACGACGATAAGCGCGCGTCACGCGAGAGACACACGCGGAACTGCGACTGCTTCTTAGGAGAGTAATTAATACGGTGTGCTAGCGGCGCATTTATCAGCGGGACACTTTTCCGAGTTAAGGTGTTTTCTTCTTTTTATATCACCGGCGACGTTGTTATACCTATAACGTTGAGCGCGCGGCGACGAGAATATTGTGCAAGCGATAGTTACGGCAATTAAAATGGTTTCTTGTTACGCGAGAAGTTACTACGATGAGGAAGTGCGGAGTCGGGAAAAGCTTTCGCCGAAAATGGCTTTTCGTCGGAAAAGTTGATTTGTCGCTGTATATCGCTGGCTAGACACGTTGTTTTTATATGTTCTTACGGTGTTTTTATAGCATTTGGTTTTTTTTTGTTGACATAATCTTCAATTTATTGAGAAATAAGTCTAATTTTCTTGAAATATTGTCATAACGATACATTATATGGTTACCAAGTTAAGATTTTTTAAAATAAATCTTTTTTTCGGATTGACTATTTCTAAAAGTATTAAACCAACAAGCGCGTAATTGGCATCCATAAATAACAAAAACGCAGGTGCTATGCATGCATTAGGACATAAACGTTCATAGCTTTAAAATTAACAAGTTTATAGTATTACGTAAACCCAGAACGTTCAATTAAGATATTTTCTTGAATCCTTTTTAGGCTAATCGCTGATTTCTCTCGAATCTCATATGTTTGCGCAAACAAATTCTTCCGATAGTAATAAATTCCGCAATGTTTGAAAAATGTGTCCAATTGACGGTAAGAAAAAAAGTACATTATTTTAACTCAATTAAACGCATGACATATACTAATGAAATCATATTTGAAAGAAACTTTTCAGCTACTTAGGAAATTCACAAACCATCCAACTTTTTTAGAACGAATTGGACGTTACACAATAACAGACCAAGAATGTCCGCAAAAACAAGTGCCACATCACGTTCCCAACCAAACCTAAATCCAAAGAAGGAAATAAACAAATTCACAACTCGTCTATCGTCTCAATCGTAAAAGCTAAAGAACCTGGTGCGTCACCTCGCCGCTTCATCAACATTTCCGCAAGTAATTCGAATCACGCTACTCTCGCTCGGACCTTGTCATATAAAAATAAAGGACCATCGCAGAAACCGACGCAAAGTGGCACAGCAGAATTACGCGTCCGAACGTCCATGACATTGTCAAGAGTGTCGAGACGTTTTTTTTCGCGCAAAGCTTGAATTATTTATAGAGCACGGTATCGCTGGGATTTTGTTCGCAAGAAATGAAAGCGGACCGACTTCAGAGAGCGCGGCAGATGCAGTGCGCGCGAGCGTACACATATATAATGAAGCCAAAGCCTCGTCATACTTACTACGAGTGCGAGTTGGAGTTTTACGACGTTTTTTGTCGAATTTACAGCTAGGACTTTTATGAATTGTAATTTTCTTCAACGGCTCGAGCTCGTGAACATAATTACTGTTGTTGTGCTGATTTCTTGTATGAGCGTGTAAATTTCCCGAGAGTGGGTGGATCCGAGCTTGCATGCGCGCTTTCAGATTAGAGGTCAAAAGTACATTATATACGATTGTATAGTTTAAATTTTAAATTATTGTTATTTATATGTAGCGAAAATTGATATGTAAAAATTGTAAAGGAATATTTTATTATAGAATTAATATATAGAACAGATATGGTAAACCTTATTTCTTTAAAATGTATAAATTCTAGAATGTTTATTTAGAAATACCGTCAAACAGTATGCATCAAAACTTTCTACAATATACCTATATAAAGACCATAATTTTTACGTTTATTTAATTAAAATACACTCTGTATCTAAAGGCATATAATGAGAATATATTGACTTATTATTTTATTTTAAAACAATATTTCCAGATGCATGCTAATATAATCACATAAATATAACAAAGGTAGATTTATCCTTTAACAGGATAAATCTACTTGTAAATGTGAGCCCTCCAAGTGACTATAAGTCTCATGATACAAAATTATCCATTGAATATTCAATTAAGCCTAGTCAGTGCGATAATAAATGATATACGCTAAACAACTTGCTAATTATCATAGTATATTCTACCTCTCGAATCTGATACGGGTATTTTCTCTCGTACGTCTATGCAACTTTCCACAATCAAACGACTTTTTTCTGTCGTATATTCATTTCTAGCAGCTCTTATCGCCGAGCATTATATGAACGATTTCACGCAGGCATTAGACACTCAAAAAAGAAAAAAAAATTAGGTTCAACAGACCGCAAACTGGTACAATTTTAAGGCGAGTCATTTCGATCGATGACGATCATATTAGCCTGCGACGTCGCCTATGCTTATAAGCACTGGCTCGTTCGTGCAAACAAATTGCGCCACGTATCTCTCATAAAACCACCTCTCTCTCGCACACATTCAATTGAATTTCACTCGACGTCCAGTGAAAGCGAAATGATATCGCCGTGTATTAATTGAAATTTCATTGAGGCCTCGAACGCGTCCTTATAGGCGATTTTGGCTTCCGAACGCTGTATTGTACAGCACCCGTTTCGGAAAGTGAAAGACAGTCCAGAGATTGTATATGCGCGACTGCTTTTTTTCGGTCTCCGACGTAATTGGAATCGAATTACCCCATTAAAAACGGAGAATGACAAGAGCGATGACGATTAAACGACTAAGAATAATTTGCAAGAATGTATGCGTAAATCAATGTTGCGAAAAAAGTCTATTGTGATTTGAATAAGGATAAAATTTGGTAACAAAATAATGACAGTAGAACTCTTTTGAACGCTATAGACCAGTTGTATGGGATGATGATTCTGATAACGAAATATTTTTCTTATTAAATAATATTTTCTCATTACGTAAAAATATCAACATTTTTAATCATCAGATATTACATGTTCGAAATGTAATCATTTACTGACATTGATTCTCAATAAAAATGATAATAAAATTTACTTTTAGATAAGGACTTTGTGTGTACATGAATTGAAAGATTGTATAAAATGCACGAAAAATAATTGAGGTGCTAAAAGCTATGATACTTTGACCTGAGTTAATTGACCTCTTCTCTATCCAATTTAGTTGCTATGCATACAGCACTTCACGTTATAAGATGTTTGAGTGACTCTTAATAATATTATAAATTAAAGACACAAGCTGTTCTCTTACCTGAAGGCATCCACAGAAAGATTTCTTCACACGTGATGGCATCGTCTGACAGCGACCCACAAACTCCTTTAGGGGTTGTGGACTGTGGACTTTGACAGGACAGCTGGGAATCCTCTGTAACATTAAATGTTATGACATCATTAAGTATTCAAATTGCAATTTTCAAGTTGCAAAATATACGTATCAATTAGTTATTTCTATAATATAGTTAACACAACCTTATGGCTACTAAAAAATGTGTGTTTCTCAACAGTACATATTTTTACTTTCACCCTTTCTTAATAACGAGGCGACTCGAAGCACGTTCGTAACGAATATATTCTAATGACTATCCTTACCATAATTTTAACGTCGCCTTAGATTCTATTACAGTAGTCTATCAAAATTAACAAACATAATAGAAATTAAGGAGTAAATATAAATTATTTATTCTAATTAGTATAGGTATACAATAATGTTTAAACGCCATGACCGAATAAATAATATCAAACGTTCGCGCTCAATTATCACAGGGTTTTCATATATTATATTGTACGTAGAAAAAAGTGTTAAAACCAATTACTTGTGTTAGAAAATTGATTCATCAGAAGAAACTGCGCGTCATAAACCAGCAAGTTATTAAGCTGTTACATAAAAGATATTTGCGGTACTTTAAACATATAATAAAGGTAAGCGAAAAACGTTTACCTCCAAATAAAACATCGATGTGGCGCAAAATAATAAAGACTTTAAATAGCCAGTTTTACACTTTCCAACAATTAAAGTTTTAACTCTGCTGTACATTAAATATACGTCTGTGTGGAAGACAAAAAATTGTCTCGCCAAAAAGTTAATTTTTTAATTGCCTGGCTCTCAGCACATTCATAAAATATATACAGTACGCTCGCGTATTACTTAAGACCGTTTACATGTATGAAAACGCATTGTTAGCATGAATATGGGGTTACTTACGACAAAATTAACTTTCGAAAAAGTTACAGGCACGTATACATACATTTATAACAACTTTAAAATATTCTCCAAGTTGAACAGCATTACTGAATATGTATTGATTTATCAGTGAACACCTAATATCCTCAGATAACGCAATTGATAAAGCTATCAAAAAGGCATAAGTGTATTCAATCGAGCAATACACTAAAGAAACGACAATAAAACGGAAAACCCTGCACCGTAATATAGCCAAGGTCACAGACACCACCTGGCCGGCAGCATCATCATCGTATAATCTATCTGGCTTTGCGTGCAGGACGAATTCGCGTAATAATGCAAACGCAGCGTGAAGAATCTCGGCCGAGCGAGCGAGTCGAATCGACGGAAGAAAGCGATGCCTTCTAATTATGCGCGGAGCGTTAAACTCCTTGAAGTAAGTACCGACGCCGGACACGAGAGCCGACGATGAGGAAGCGCGTGAGATATCGGCAATTAGTCGCGAATTTCACTCTCCCATATACGAGATTCATACATTGTACCGTGTATTTGCACGACTCGTGAGGCGAGCTTCTTTAAACGTTTTCTTTTCCTCAAGTGCTTGAGGCTAATGGTTAATAGCGAGCCAGTACGCGCGAGGAAGAGTTAGATTGGAAGGCTCGCTCTTTTTTTTTTTGTACAAAGCCATAAGTGGAGAGTACGAGAAGGGAAGAGAAAAAATGTTGTACATCATCGAATTTCAATCAATTTTTTATTTGAAAAGTGACCTTTGGTTCTTGAGAAAGTTATTGAATGCCGCATCTAATTTTTTTTGGTACTGAAATTGTTCTAATAGTTCAATTTATATGTAAAAAATAAACTAAAATTCTATCAAATATAGTATACAATATTGAAAGGCATTAGTTTGAAGTTCATCATATTTCTCAGTTAGGTTTGTATATTTTAATTGAATTAATGATTGTTGAAAGCATTGTTATTACAGTGCAAATAATGTTTTTAATCGATCCAATATATATTTTACTAAGATTTGTAAGTTTGAAAAGAAACAATATATTTTAGTCTATCATAATTTTCAAATACTGGCATAATTAATCCAACAAGTAGACTCAGGCCAAGAGGTATTTACTCATATAGGTTGTAACATTTTCTTTCTGTTTTTATTGACCGTAGACTGCAACACCGATGCGCCACCTTACTTGTTTGTATTTTGTATTTTTAATTTTTTGGCGGAAACCTACAGATAGTCGGAGGACGCCACCACCCCAACTAAATGAACCTACAGCTTTAATGGGATCCGAACCACCGCAGCTCTTAGGTTGTAACGTAATGATAATACGTCGCGTATTATTTTTCGACATTTTTATACGCGCGAATATTCTGCTGTATATGCACTTTGTTCGCACATAACGATGAGGGAATTAGTAAAGCACTTATGCGACATTTATCGTCGCTGAACAGAGACTCGGAGAGTTTTAAGCAGTGGAGAGGGACCAGTCCAGAACTGCTTTGTTTTGATACATCGCGATCCACACATACGCCCAAATCGAAAAGGTTGGACTGTTTTTGAAAAAAAATTTTAGTAGCATAAGCGTAAAATCTTGATTTTAAATACACCCATTATTATCATATTTTCTCAATTTTCACTTTTTGAGGTTAGGAATTGATGCATTCGTAGAGATCGAGTGCAAAAACGAACAGCCAATCAGAGAACGAATATAATGATTACCATGTCTTTTTTGGAGTAGGAAACCAATTCGCAGTGTTGAAAACATGAATAAGTATTATGTATCCTTTATGATAATTGCAAGAGCATATGAGAAAGTGCCTTGAAGAGAAGTACTATATTGTAAGAAAAGCAATTCTCATTGAAAACGAAACAAGATGCTGCACCACAAAGATCTTAATATTTTATGTGATGTAGAAAGCGCAACGGACATATACATACTTTCGTTCAAAACGCACATATATAATTTGTTGAAAATATTCCAAATAACTAAATATACAATTTCGTGATGGTGGATTGACGTAAAATTTAAATAATAAAACTGGTATCTGAACAGATATAGCTTAAACAGTTATCAGCATTGGAAACTAATACAGTAATTATTCCAGTGTTTAATATTCGGTATTCTTATCAGGAATCATATATAAAATTGATAAATACCAAATTTTTATAATTTAAAATTACTCCTCTGATAAATCTGCACTGATTCTGATCAAATTGTAAAACTATATAAACTATAGCTAAAAAGTACGCATGTTTTGTAACAACATCTTGTTATCAAGAAAAAATATTTATTCAACAATTAACAGACAAGTACAATACCACTTTGCAATAATTCAATCCTCAATGATAAAAGTGCACTTTCAATCCGACGTGACTCAACGGTAAATCCTTGCACGTTTTGCACGCCCCACTCTGTCCGATCTCCAAACACACTGACACACGCAGCAACCAACACAAAGTAACACCTTAAAATCGCACAAGCGCTCGTGCACTGACAAGCTAAAAAAACTCTCCCTGATGGAGCTGGCGGATATCCGATCCGCGGCTCCGTCGCGATGAGTACGCGGGTTACCACTGAAGAAGCAGAAAAAAAGGAAAAAATACTGGCATAAGAGAGACAAGGTCGACGGTAGTGCGAGGCGCTTATCGTCTCGTGGCCTTATCGCATATATGCGGTGTCACTCGATTATTGTACACACAATTGCGCGCGCAACTTTGAGCAGCCCGTATGTTAAGGTGTATAGCGTTAATTACCCGCGAATTTGACTTGACGTTCGCACGAGACACGTGAAGGTGTCGACCTTGCGCCTTCTATATGTGCTGTACGAGCGACTGGTGTTCGCATTCCTGCACTGAAGAAAAAAGTGCATAGATTGTAATTGTGTGTCATTGATACGGTAGTGTAAGGATTATGGTAATAGACCTTTTACGGCTATGTTTATACCTGTGATTTTGTTTATCATGATTGAAAGGGTTTCTTCATTTTCGATAGTAAAAAATAAAGATAATTGAGTACTATATCTTATACAACACCAACTTCATCTGAGGCCGTTCAAGAAAGCAAGGCTAAGAATGTACTTTTAGAAATAAATGAAGATAATGTATAATATAATTATATTACAAAAAAGAAAATATTTGAACAGCTTTGTGAATAATGTAAATTTGAACGGCATTTTCCAAACTGGTAAAACCTGATAAATAAATGATTCTGTAAAATATTTAAAAATATAAATATTTTCATTTTAGTAAATATTTCTTAATTAACTAGCATGATGGAAGTGAAGATAACCAAGAAGTTATGCTAAGGTCGAGCATTTTTCTCCGGTTCAACAGATCGGAACGAATTATTTGCTTATCTTCGGGTAAAGCATGTGCGCGGTGTAATTTATCTTTAACCATATTTTCTTTTATCGTCGTCTTGACATAACGCATATTAACCTCGAGTAAACAATTCGACTTGTACGGTACCGTGATCTTCTCTTATGTTTAAGGTCTCAATCAACGAGATACGCGTTTTTTACACGCAGTCTGACGATATCACATAATGCTATGACGAATGAAAAACTCACAATTTTAATTATTTCACTTAATTACATACTGTATTGTTTATATTCAAGGTATCGTGTGATGAAAATACGTAGACGAGGAACAATAATCGATTTATGATGATTGGGTTGTTTTCTTTGTTCGGTAACTTTCGTTGGATTGTCAAGAATCCCTTTGTCTTCGTTTCTATTAAAAGGTTGAGTATTAACGCTGGGTGTATGGGAAGAATAAAATCGAATGGCGCGATGAATGACATTGCAGTCCTAAAAATGGCAATTCTATAAGTTATAAATCATTGCGGGTTTTGAAAAAAATCACGACAAAACTACAAGGAGCAATGGTTGTACTAGAGAAAAATTCGTATATTGGTTTCAGATTCTACTGTAGATGCAATTGCATAATGTATAACAAGTATTAAGTATACAAAAATAAAATGTGTATTCTTATTTAATGATGCTTCAGCGAGTCAGTAATCTTTTAAAAAGAAAGTATTGTAAATCTCTCATAATTAAATTAACTGTGGATGTTAAACATTAAATAAATATTGTTGAAGAGTTATAATAATGTTCGAAGAATTTATGGTAATAAATCAGTACGTTATATTATTTTGAACAAGTGTGCTACAAAAATGTAAGAATATAAAAAATAGCGGTTATGAATATCCGTTAATATTAGTTCATTCATATTTTACAGTTCAAGAACTGGAAATTTTGATTGTTCACAGTAGTACACGTACGAATATAGTATAATCGTAATGCTGTTTAACGTCAAGCATAAAATTTTACTCTCTCGCGTTATAGCCATCAATGAAGCTTTAATAAACTATTTCCAGTTTTAATAATGCGTATAAGTAGATAATTATTTTCACTTCCTATATTATTTCAGCTGAGTAATGGGAATATTATATAACCATTTAAAAAAATTTACGATTGACTGAAATCTCGATAATAATACTTATAGTTTATGAATTACGAAAGAACAATGTAAAGAACGTTATGTTTTCTAGCTACGCACTGCTCCATATTTCAAAAACAAGCTGCATTGAAGTATATAAAAGTAACTCATCGTAAACATTTGCATTTCCCACACCAACTATAGCAACACCACGCAGTCATGAGTTCAAAGAGCTGGCGAACCAAAATCATCTTCCCAGCGCATATACACACACACGATCCTGATTGCGTAAACTGCCAAGCATCAGCGAAATATAATCGCGTTTCACACGATCTCGCGGCCGACAGCGTCCGTCAGGAAGAAATAAAAAAAAGGACCGTCCCATCGCAGTATATATATAATAATACTCATGCGAAGCGCGTCCGCCGCGTCAGCATCATCAGTATACTTAGTAAAAGCCGGGGGAAAGTGCGCTTGGCCGAGAAACCGTTCCTCCGCGTCCTTCCTCTCCCGCGTCTTCGCTTGATATAGGTGTATATCCTTCGTCTCTGATCACGATATTGCGCTCAGTCGGTCAACGCCGGCTGCTTCTGCATCTCTTCACGAAGAATGTCCCTCGGGCCCCTCTGCAGTATATATGTATAAGGTTCGTCGCCGCTTTTTCGGTCTCGCGAGAGAGGAAGAAGTGCAGCAGTAGCACGTGTCCGTGCAGCCGAGCAATCGTGGAATATTTTATGCGCGCACGTTCGCTCCGTTATAAACATCAGAGGCGGAGGCTCTCTTTCTCTCTCTCTCTCTCTTTGAAAAATGCCAAGACTATTCGCCTGACCATTTATGTAGACATTTGGAGGAGGTTTCGTTACTTTTTTTCTCGGTGAAAAATGGCATCGCTTCTTGTCGAGAGAGGCTCTTCTGCGGGCTTCGAGACACTTAAGACATTACCGCCGCCAGACAAAGGATGCTTCAGATGTAGGGCGAAGTTTGATGTTACGAAAGCGTACGTGGGATATTTTCAAGTAGCTTGTGTATACGGTTCCTCAAATAAATTTGTATTCAGTTGATCGTATATTTTGACGCGCTGCGCACTAGTATAATGAAAATGTTACGAAAATACACAAGACAAAACTCTCATCCCGCGACATAAATTCGGTTTAGTTTAGTAGGTATGTATAAGGAGAACGGAAAGCCACGAGAAAACTCATCAATCCCGACTAAGCGACGCATATCACATCCGCGAAGACCAACAGCTGGGGCGTATATATGCAGTTATATATTATGCTCGCACGCGTGTAATAGCGGAGACGTGGCTGGGAGGCTTCTTATATACGATTTCGAGAGCGGATAAGTGTGCGCACAGACGGCCTGATTGTACGTGATCGAGATGCGTGACGTCTCGATGAGTTACGCTTGATTTCTATCGCCTTTATGTCATACATGCACTGAATATTTTTATATCGTTGCGTTGCATTATAATATACACACAAGCGGCTCTTTTCTTTTTAATCTCTCTCACCGGCTTAGATACGTGTGGGCACATACGAGAGAGTGCGATCGCCGTTATATCTGCGTCGAGGAATTTCGACACATTTGAGATTTTCATTGTGAGATCTACTTGGCGGCGAGGCGTTGCAGGATTTTTGAGCGATGCTATCGGCGGGTTTTGTGTGCGATACAATGCAGGCTATTGTTTATTTAAAAATTAGACTCTGAACTGTTAGTTTTTGCATTGTCTGAAGTAGCGTGAAGCGAGATAAGAGCGTATACGAGAAATGGGAGGAGACACCGTAACGTTTTTGGATGTCCGTGCATAAATCGTTTTACAAAAAAATAAAGAACTCGTATTGAATGCAATTTTTTATTGAGAGCAACGAGTTTAATAAATCAGGGGCAATAAAATTTTGTGTTCAAGTTTAAGGTCGAAGGCAGGTAATTCGATACGAACTTGTACTTAAAATGTCAGAAACAAAAGATGCGATGAGCTATAGGCTCGCTTACGGAGTAAATCTTTGGTGGCTGATGTTTTATGCTCGCGGTCATTAGCCAGAAGATTTTGACACTTTGAGTACGAGTTTTATGCAGCGCTCGTATAACGTCTTACGTTATAAAAGTCGACTTTAAATTTAATTTTTTTTGTAACTCCATGTACAACGAAGCCTCCAAAAAATTCTGCACGAGTTGTGAAGCTTGGCCGAACCACTGTTCTTCTTTTCGTGGTATTCATGCGATTCCCATATGAAATTATTACTTCCATTTTATATATCTATCAAGTAGTATTACTTTAGAAATACATTGCAATATAATGCTTCACCAGTGAAATAACATAAATAATTCTAGAAATGTATTGACTTTCTTATTCATTTTATTGCCTCGTATTATTGTAATTTTTCGTTTCACTTGGAAACTCTGTGTCGCGCGCACGTACCACCAAACGGAAAATTTATTTTAGTGCGCGAAAGCGGAAGTCAAATCTATATATAAATATATCAGCGCTTAAGTATCCCCTGGACTTTCAATGGACAATGTCGATGGTTTACAGCTCGAAAATCGCGAATCGTAAATCGGCAACCTTGGCATACGTATCTCCACCAAGACTATGCGAATTTCCATTAGAACCGTAGAGATGTATTCGTGCAGCAGTATGGTAGTTTCATAATTGGTTTCTCCTTTGAATTTCCCGCTTGTTCCAAAGCGTCGGGCGGTCTTTTTATTATTGACATAAAGCGTCGTAATTTTCGTAATTGAAAGTGATTTTGTAAGAAAATGTATACAGGAAGGCCAGACTAGGAAATAATTAAAAATCGGTAATCGATCTTATACCGGTAGTCAGATTGCAGATTTTGTTTACCTCATCCATTTTTATGACCTCAGAAATAAACGTTTGGCTTGGATTGAGAAATTGCTATAGCTATATAGCCGTGGAAATATGCTGCTATCATAATTCACTTTATCCAAGTATATATTGAAAACGCCGAAAAACATATCGAATACTGATCCATTTTATCGTGAGTTTCAAACTGCACACATCGATACGAAAAGTATTTAATCTATATCGCAATAAATCTCGGACAGAAAAATAACCAATCATGTCAGAGTAGCTTAATTCCGTCACGACATACCTACAAATAAATCAGCATTCTCCGACTGCGAACAACGATGCATTTTTTACCCACCGATCATAATGAAAATAAAGCATCGACAGGCGTAAATCAACATACATCAAATTGTAGGTAGATAAGGTAGCGCACCACTGGTAGCAGCAGCAGAATCTTTCAGGTAAAAATATCATTAAATGCTTAATCAAGCAAGACACAGTGGCTGCATGCGTAGCACGTGTACCGATTTCTCCGGCGATTAGCCGCAACTATTTCATTTTTTCATTTGCGGCATATAAACTCGCGTGGCCTCTCTTGTTTAATGAACTCGTGTGAAAGCACAGATAATTAATGCGAGAATATTGAGATCGATCCTGTATCGGAGCTTAGTGGCGGTACAGCTGCAGGAGAAGAGGCAATATCGGTATGATCTCGGCATGTGCGTGAGCTCTAGACTGTGTTACGATCTGCACGCAGTTTCGCTTACCAAGACGATGGCTACAAAAATAGTAACTGTACCTAATATAATGGTAGTTTTTTAAACCATAATATTGACACGGGAAACGCAGGCCTAATCAATTATGCTGCAAGTTGATCGGTTAATTTTTTTGGATCTGGATTAGAAGTTTAACTGATAATTTGTAATGTATATTCAGTATAAAACAAGAATAATATCATCCACAAAATTACTACTGCTATTATACTATTAAAATATTTCTTACAAGATAGTATCAAGCAGTTTTAATCAAGTTTAAATAATAATTACACATAACAAATAAAAACGCCTTCATGTCCCTACTGTAGTTAAAAACTTGACCAGTGAAATTGCTCAATTTTCTACCGGATCTGAAGTTAGATTGCCTAGAGCATTTAACGCGTTACTTCAAATTGCAAAAATTTAACATCGCATATATTATAAAATGCTTTCACGTATACGTTCGAATCTAAATCTACTATGTATATAACGTGTATAAATATAGCGCGTACATTTAGATGCAAATATACGCCAAAATAATCATCAACAAATTGCGCTCAATCAAATTTCTCCGCGACTCCTAAAAAAAATCCATTGCGCATTTTGCACCATTTTATTCCTCCGACCAGTGCTACGTGACTTTATTCACTCCACTTGGTTGAAACTCTCGAGCAGCTATACAGCATCAGAGAGTCTTAAGAAAAGCAAAAGGAATAGGAGCCGGCATGCATTTACAGTTACACATTTGCCTTCGTGAAAGCGCGATAAACAACATTTTCATATACTCCTCAAACTCATGAATAATCGCAGTAACATAAATATCATCCCAGCCGCTCGCTCTGCTCGATAAATCCGCGATCATTATTATCAGGAAGCCAAGTCGAGTCGAGAGGAAATTTCAGTCCTGCAGCCGCAGTATAGCGCAGTACAGCTCAACCGTCATCCGCTGCGCGGGCCGCGTATTAGGTATCCATTCAAACACCGGCGGGCGAAACACACTAATTATAATATCGGCGCGCGAACGCAATCGCATATAAATGAAATGAGCGTGCAGTTGGCAGAGGCCGCCGGTAATGGCTCGTAATGGACTGGTGAAGCGCGCGAGAGAGTCGGGACTCGGTAGTCCCGAGAAAGAGAGTTATACGGAGCAGCCAAGAGTCGAGGGCCAGCAGTCCATTGAGCTTTCTCTACGAGCGAATTGATTTATTCGTTCAAAAGCCCGCTCGAATAGCCAAGAGTGCCGGGGAAAATTGCCACGTCAAGATCACACTGGCACGCGTTTCTCCGCGTTTTGTTCTGTTTTTCTGGGGTGTAAGTGCGGTTCTACAATTCTTTTTGCAGATGTGAATGCTTATAACGGTTCAAGTTGTAACGTTTTATGCGCTTGCTGTATAGTGATGAGTTGGCGTTACATACAAAATTTATGCTAAGATTAACAAAATCGATGGAAGCCAGACGCCGTTTTAATTTCGTTCATTGTGACTGTAAATCGTAATTGAGATGCTAACGTTACTGACGGTGTGTACATTCCAGTCGTTGATTATTATGCTTCCGTATTGTAAGAAAAATAATGTACTGATTCATTATTTAAAAAAAAACTAATGGGTAAATTATTATAACACTATGGAAGTATGCAAGAGGCAAATCCTGCCGTTAAAAAAAACTCGTTAAAAATTCCCGTGCTGCTATTTCGTATTTCTATAAAAAAAATCCATAAAATCGAAAGCGCTAAAGTAATATATGTAGTACGGTATCTCAACAGAAATTTCACATAGCCGATAAAACTGCACAGGAACGTCCGTCTAGTACTACGGATTACGCGTTTAATAGAAAAAAGACGCAACAGCAAGTAAGAGAATGCGCAAGAGCACGTACGTACTTTCTTGCACGCGTTTTGGTGAAAAAATTGCCGTTATGCAATTCCGCGTGCAGCAGGCATAAAAGCCACGACTTCCCGGATGCCGAAGATGAATTTCGTATTGAAAAAATCTATAGTTTGGCTAAGCTCACGGCATCAATGAATGCATTATTTTGAGCGTGCGAAGGTTCATGCTGAGCTCTGGTGTGAGTTCTAGAATTTCGATCGAGCGTTTATGCAAAATGATGGATCGATAGCGATTAATTTTTTTAATTGGATAAGATTAGCGAAAAAGTCAAACAATGCGCTCTTTATTATTCTATACAGTTTACTAATACGAAGATTATTGTCTTTGAATTTTCATTTTACTTTTCATTCGATTATGATAAATTTATGTTTGCTCAATTATCTTACCCGCATGAGTTTTAACAAAGAAACGTTTGAATATTTACATGATGTAAATTTATGAATGCATGTAGAAGCTGTATTGTTTTGCGTTCAGTGAAAATCTTGTAATATGAAAAATACCAGTAGATACTAATTTGAATAATAGCCATTTTTATAATATGAACCAAGATAGCAGTTTTCTATTTACATACACTCTCTATATAACTATCAGGTTCGGCTTGGCATAAACTTTTCCTACTCCGATCGCGCACAAGAGCAAGTCTGCCGTAATTCACAGTGTCGTGCTGCAATGACAAAAGCATATAAATTTTCATCGGTCCATTATTAAGTCGTCTTAAAAAAGAAGCATTCCAGACACGCGAACAGCCCATAAAGCTTCAACCCCAATGATTTTAATTGGCGGAGAAATTAAAACCTCGTCGAGTAATAAATCCACACAAGGCGTGACAAAAACTTTTCTTTCTCGCGCGCATCGTGTAATCAGATATATATTCACACAGACAACTGTGTCAATCTTTATCGTCGTATAAAGCGATGCCTAGAGCGGTTCATAATCTTGCTCCGGCAATGCAGTGCCAGAAATGCACCCATTATTAAAACCGTAAAAGACTGGATGGCAACAGGATCACAATACGTTATAATAAATAATTTTTACAAAAATATATTTTTTCAAAAATGGATTATAAATTCATTATATATGTACTGCCATAATTCCCAGAAATTCTCACATCAGTTCAAGGTCTGACAAATAACGATGAGTTTATTAAATCGTTAGAATTTCAAGCCATTCTGTCTGTGAACTTTTTGGACATAAGATGACTCACATTATAAAAGCAATAAACTCACTCAATTGATTGAGCTGTTTTGCAACTTCACGTTTTTAAATTCGGCTCAGCACACATGCAGCGAAAAATAACTGTCTTAAAGTTGCAGTAAATTCTTTTTAATATCACTGGAACATTTGATTTTTTAAACCATATAAGATTAGTATCAAAATTATCAATGCAAAATACTTTGAGGAATTTAAAATAATATGAAAAAATTAACTCAACACTTTTTCAGTGCAACGTCCTGAACGTCCTGAATACCCGAGCTTATGCTACTTATTATACTCATATAAGCCTTCTATTCAATGAATCTCCAGCAAGTATAATCTTAGAAGAAAATATTGCACGTCATTAATACCAGTCGAATTTCCACCAGTATGATCATCCAAAAAATTCTTAAACCCCTTTTTTCTACGCAAACATAATCACCCGAATTTAAAAGGACACCGATCGCATTTAGAAAAAGATGCAGGCATTCAACCGTTTCCACAATGATATAAGACCACGCGAGAGGAGAGACAGCATTATAAGCAGCTTTAGCCCAAGCTGAAGCATAAATTATCAGGCATGTTTGAGTTGTGCTCGCCACACCGCCGCTGCTGCTGACCCTATAACCTCCATACGTCCTAGGCCCGGTCGGCGAATACAAATCGGTTGCTTTGCATACATGATGCATCCGCGCATCTTTGCCCTCTCCTGTTTCTCACGTCCACCCACCGGTTGTTTCAAAAAGTAAGCCGCCGGTAAGTGTTTCTGGTGATAGGCTTACCACGCTACTCGAATTTTTTGTTCGACTTCGTAATTACTTCTTCTCGGCGTAAACTCGAAGGAAAGAAACGCTTGCGTACAAATGATCCGAGAGGCAAGCGATGAGTGGGATGTTGCTCCGGGCGTGAAACCGGTTAGTCGCACGCTCGACACTGTTATAGAATACTTCGTGATGTCGAGAGTGTGAAAATAGAGATTTGATACACATATCGAAGAGAGACCCGTGTTCGTTTCTAATGGCTTCTTTAAGGATATATATTGAAAGGTAACATAATAGAAAGTTAGCGTGTATCTACTACCGGTTAAAGATCAGATTTTAATCAACGTGTTTTTCGGATCCTGAACGAAATTTTTTATCAGATTTACTGAATAATAGGTGTTGTTTTAATACGTTTTTTTTTTTACCAAACACTTTCGAGACAAAAAATAGTCCACCAAAAAGATTTTGGTCGTTTTCCTGCATCATCGGACTGTAACTTATGATAAAGTATACATACATATTACATACCGATCTATATCCGCATGGGATGTTTCGATCGATATGAGGTATTAAACGTGACGGAGATGATAAACGTTGATTACAAGCCAATTTTTTCTTTTTTCATTCTTTTTGGCTATGAATTTAAGGTAACGCTGTTTTAACTTCTTGGCGAACCAATTTAAATTTATTATTATGGTTTTACTGAGATCGGTTTCACTGATTCACAAGGGAAGAATTTTCGAGCATAATTTTGTAGCGGCGCAGGCAAGATATTTAGAAATACTTTCGGGCGCACTTTCTACAATAACGTGGAGATGAGACTGTTAAGAGTTTTAGACAGCAATTCACGCGATATATAACATATGTATCGATAAATCAGCCCAAAAAAGCACTATTCTGATAAAAGACAATTTATAACACCTATAAAACTGTTACTTATGAATTTGAATTATTCTCTGCTCAGTAAGTACATACCTACCATATATGCAATGTGTACGTAGTATTAAGTTATACACTTCAACTAGCAAAGTTTTAATTGCCCGTGTATAAGCTTGACTTCTAAATAACGAGACTAACGATTAATCAAATAGTTTGTTCACAAGGAAATCGACAAATTGGTAAAATCTGACCTTCGTCGCAAAAGTCCTTTAAAGATCACTATACGGTTGAATAGATGCACGTGCATAGCATTCCACACCTTCAATTTATACACATGTAAAGAAATAAATTTCACTTCAGCCTGTCATTGAGTTTTCTCGTGAGTTTTTCAATCTCGACATGCGCGCGCACGGCCGATCGATAAATCAAAGCAATGCACTATTTACGAACTTGGCAATCCTGAACTGTGCGGTACCAACTATATTCAGAGGCATTCAGGTGCGTGCAGTGCACAACGGCACATGAGGTTTCGTCACGCGTAGCAAAAATTCTCATCTCCTGCCGGCTTTACAATGCGGTCGAGTCTGTCGATACCATAAACATGCGAGCTACCGATTCGTGGCCTGATATATATAACTCATTAATACATTGGCGCAAGTTGCGCATTGTGACGGCTATACCTGATGGGGAGCGATATACATTTGAAGGAAAAAAATGCTGGTGTACACGATTCTCGATAAAAGTAGTACACTAGGTCAATACTCACGCCGATACATGAAAAATCATCGAGTTGAATTAGTTTCTAATTACTAAATGATTATGACCTTTCGCGCGCACGCAAACCCGTATATGACGGCACAAGATGAAAGTTTCGAGCTAACGGCTCTTTTTTATCAATATACAAATTCGTACGCTGCATGTTAATGCGCCGACGTAAAAATACCGATTACCGACTGTGGCTTCGTAAGGTGCTTATAAATAATGTATGCAGCTATTTGTAGGGGAATTTAGATTGAGAATGTCTCTAATAAAGCGTTAACATGATTGATCATCTTCAGATTTTATGGGACCGGAACTCATGCATCAGTTTTGTTTGATTAATATTTAACTAAACATGGCACGGAATCGCTTGATAATTTATGGTTACTAGTTCTTTATACGAATAATATGTTTTTTAAATACATAAAAATACTAAATTTTATTTTATTAGCGCTTTTCAAGTTGCTAGAAAGAATATATAAGAAAACTTTTTTTGCAATCGTTTTTTATAATTTCAATTTTTTTATCAAATATAATACTCGATTCGAACAAAACAAAAAGGATAAAAGTTGCTTCCATAACAAAAAGCCCTAATCAATTATGACGCAACATTCATTATTAATCAGAATTCGAAAATTCGGTCTCTCCGAATCTTACTGGTACAGTTTTCACTGATATAAAACGGCATGCTGTTCGTTATATCCATGACCACGTGACTACATACAGACATGATAATAATATATATAGTCTCTCCTAAACAACGAGTCAAAAAATCAGGCAATAGATGCGAACAAGTAGTAGGCAAGTCAAAAGTAAAAAACTGACATCTGAAATGCTGCATCAAGGATGCATAATAATAATACTGTGGCTATAATTTTCTAATAATGACGAGCAAACGTGTGCCTATACCAGTAAATATCCAACGTATTATACAGCGAAGAAAAATGTCCCGAATTCCACTAGTCATTCTCCGTGATACTCGTTATCGGTCTTTCTCTCTGGCTTTGGCAGCAGATTGACGGTCGTCTGCCTCTCTAATGCCTCCCTACGACACTTGGTACGAATATATTGAGGCTCGAGCGCTGAAGTGACCTGATAGATCCTTTCATCGCGAACGTCAAGGCATTTCTTCCTCTTTCTTACTTTAGACTTGAAAGAGGAGTGACTCAATAGCCGGTAATTAATTTCACGGTGAAGGTCAGTCAGAATGAGAGGAAGCAGACAGATGAAAATTTAGAGATCAAGATTGTATTCAATATTGTTGGTTTACTATTTAACAATGAGACATGCGTTAAAATTGGTCATCTTTTCGTTTTTAAATATAGAATAACAAACAGAAATGTTCTCGTAAACTCTGTCACGTTTTAGATTTCATCCTGATTAATATATTATGACGTATTCTATATTTAGAATATAGATAACGATAGTAACAAAAAATCCAAATGAATGACTATACCGTGTTTACATATTTTGCTTTATTAAGATGAATGTTCTCATCAAGAAAAAGCCACGAAAGTACGTCAGTAATCGGTTGGAAAAAAAGCAGCAAAAGAAACGGTGATCAATGGATTCCCGAGATACCAACACGAGTCTTTAAACTCATTAAATAATTAATCCGACGAAGAACGAAGCACAGAAAAAGGAAACGATGCAGTCGGTGGAAGAAGCTTATCGACGCTTTGGTGACGCGATTGATCGGCAAACTCCTCTCGGACGACGATTCTTCCCAACCGATCCGCGCCTACACAAACTCGAGAATTGCTTCATGCCCCGTGAAGCATATCGTTTCGCCGGCAAAGTCGACTTTGCTCTACTATCTACCCGGCCGACGACGTTTCCTGCTCAAATGATGGTTAGCTGCGATCGATCATTTTAAATTGCAAAATGTGCGTAAAATAGTAAAATTTAATGTTTACTTTACGCAAAAATTAAGCAATCGTACTTTATCAGTAAATAACTTCAATTTGTAACAGTAATCCTTAAGGATTTAAAAGCATAGGCTTACGTGAAAAATTTGTTGTTTTTTTAGTAAGTTATATAGAACGGAGGAAAAACAATTTAGAAATACAGTTTTTATTCTACAACTTTTCCCGATTTTTCTAATATGTCTTCGATTATAGCTTATTGCATTATTCTTCAGTTTTCGAGAGTTGATTCACATGCTATTATGATGCAAGGCAACTAATTAATATTGGATAACAAAAGAGGGAAGCCAGTTTAAATAACGCACTATAGCGTGATAACCTACCGGTATTACATATAATAAGAAAGTGTGAAGAAAACATGTGAAAATTAGAAAAACCTGTACCAGAAATTAAGAAATTACGTGAAACATGATATAAAGAAGAGGAAGTATAAGCTATATAGTAAACTATTCACTAAAATGAACCAATTTTTCCATATCTATAATGAGAAACAAGAATCTATGCTAAACATGATACAATCGAAGTCTAAAAATCCATGCTCACCAGAGACAGTAGTATAATGAATCGACAACGGGAGCCAGCAAAAAGTCCACGTTATAATTATATCCTACAAAAAATCGAGTCCCATTTCACCGATGCAATAAGCCAATATTATTAATTAAAGACAATGACGCATGCGAGTCAATAAAACATACATACGAGAACGCGTATGGTATACAGCAATCCCATTACACAGTACACATCCTTGCCAATTAGACCTGCGCGCATATCGAAGAATAAAGATCGTCGCACCTCTGCGCCGTTCGCTCACTTATATTACCTATCCTCTCGTTCGTACCTAAACCGCGTACATAACGCAGCTGCATCGGATAATAATCTCCCATCGCGTTCTATGCATATATTGAACTTATATCTGAAAGGGACGACAGAGAAATGAGGAATCGAACCTTTTCCCCTCTCACTCTCTTTTTTTCGCTCTCGATGCGCGCATAATAATATCTTCTTCCTTCTCGCTCGTATTCCCGCGGTTGTTCGCGTAACGCGAGTCTGCGCACATTTTATATATCTATATGTACGTGTACGTCTCGGTATTGGAAAGGGCGCCGGCGTAGTTTCACTTTTCGAATATCTCCGGTGAGAGCCGGCTCTCTTGGGTTATGTGCACACGTGCACTTGTGTGAGTGTACACGCGAACGTTCGCTGCACATACACAGCGAATTAAAAATTGAACCGTGTCTTTCTCGAGAGTTAAGGATTTTCGTGAATTTACAGAGCTGAGTGTGGTTTCCGCGCGGTAGCTTTGATGCAATTGAGGTCTCGTTTGTATACATATATAAAGTAGCAGGTTTCTGGAGAACGAGGTTTACGAGTACGAAAATTGTTATTTTCACCGCAATATGAACTCTGCAGCGTTTCGCTTATTTCCTGGATCAATAATACATAAAAAAAAAAGTTCGGAATTGTGAAGCTAAAATTATGTAATCGCAATTTTTCGTTCGCGAATGTAAACAAAGTTGTATAAACGCTATTTTTCACTCGTGTAACGTGCAGCTGGCTTTGATTTATTAGTCTTAAAAGTCCTTTAATCTTATATCTATATATACTAGCTTACAATTTGATTGCTGTTAGTGCCATTATTTTTGCAGATAAGAACTTTCGTTATTGCATTATAACGACCAATCCATAAAATTAACCATACACTTTTACTCTTCGACTCGATGCTTACAACCACACAGATCTGTACTTAGGCACTGCATTAATTCCTGAATAAAAAAAAATTATTTTTTATTACAACTGTATTTCTATGTTACACAACGTTGACATGTGCAGGTACACACTCGTGAAAACTAGACCACTGAGACTCGGCGATGACGAGTAGCATTTTAATTATTAGTACCTTGACAGCACTGGCAATCTAGGAAATCACACAGCACAAAAAAAAAAAATATTTTATCGCGTATCAGCAGAACGTATAATTTCTTTCAAGGATAAACCAATAAAGTAAAATCACTATACGAACTTGACACTTTTATTTAACAATGGAGGCAATGCATGACGCAGATATTTTAAAAAGACGATCATAAAATGAAGTGCTAATGTTTTTTACCGCTGAAAATTATACTCGACTTGATCATATGTGTATTATCGATTAAGAAATCTTACAAGAAACTATTACAGACTTTTTTAAAAATGATAAAAAAAATAAGCTCAGCACGCAGAGCATACCCTTATCAAAGCCGAATCTTTTCACCGCACAAGGGTCTCGTCTCTCCCGCGTGAATTTTATTTAGAAAGGCACCACGACACTGTACGCACGTGCATTTTTCCTCCTTCTCATCCTCTTTTTAATCTCCCGCTGCAGGCTCGGGTATTGTTGCGTGAAAGGGTCCAGAACCGGCGCCTGCATCGCGAAACAATGAAGACTCTTCTGAACGTCGCGACGCTATTATGTTCGCGTCCCATAGGGCTGCTGTCTCACGCGGTTGTATGTATAGCCAAGATGAGAGTAGCTACTCCTGCGTCAAAAAGCTGCTGCGCGAAGAAGAAGAGGATATAAGAGACTTCGCAGGTGTAGTCACGAGGAGTGTTTCGATTCGCTGTGTGTATATGTATCTCGACGAATCAGGCTGATGCGTATATACTTAATACTTATGTGTGTATTATCGTGAGAGATGTATGAGGTAATTTGAAGATTAATGACTGCGGGTATGGGTCACAGCGCATGATTGTCGAGGGATTAATTTGCGTATGGGAACTTTGCGGAGAGAAACAAGGGAATTACGCAAGAGCTTTTTTTGGTTAAGACTTTTGGCATATGATGCACCTGAGGGTATATTGGATTTCGATTATTTTTATAGGATTGATCGTCTGCGTACGACCTTTAGTATTTCGCATTGTTAGCAGAAGGAATAATGAGCAGCGAATTTGAAAACGAAATCGATGAGAAGAAGAAAGTTTGATGGTATATAATGAGTTCGAGCTTGGGTGATATGACCTCATAAGCCAGCAGGCGCACCGTACCTGTCTTGTTCTACTGGATGCACCTGCGCAAGTTATATAACCAAAATAATAATAGATCCTTTGTAAAGTAATTTTCAAGGCAGTCACGTGGGAGTTTTTTATTTCTACGCGTTGATGGCATGAAACTTACTTCAAAAATATTAAAATAATCGTACGAGGAAGAGTACCAAATTTTTAAAATCTAAATTGAATAATATAAATTAAAATTTATCTTTGGAGTGATTTTATTTAACTTTGAATTTAAATTATTATATACTATATTAGATTCTGAAACACGTTTTTACGTCAATATTCTTGCACAATTACGTCAGCAATCACATCAGATACGTTTCAAAGACAAATTATTCTACTAAAAATATAAATCTATAGATAATTAAGTAATTACCTTGCATTCTATTATCAATTAATAACTTATATACCTATGCCATTTAATTCTCATCTGACTGTCCAATCGCAGCAGCGTTCCAATTTGATCTCTCCCGATAAGAACACGAAAGAAACAAAGCAAGAAAGCAAGCCCGCGCCAGTCCGCGGGGCTGAAGAATCAACGATAAAAGCATTTCAGTCTCGCGCAGTGGGCAACGCGCGTAATAGCAAGCCGGTAGGTGGTCCGTTTCAATTAAAATGTAATAATACTGAGGAGAAAAAAAAACTTGGATTCTTCGCTCGAGTTCGCTTTTCTAGGAAGACGCTTTTAACGAGTGAGTATATAATATAGTATAAGCATCTGCCGCCGTGAAGCTTCTCTCGATATATTATATTAAGCCGCACGTTGCGAAAGACACTGCAGCGGTTGATTGTTTGTTCGGTGCTCTGGAGTCACCTGAAAGGAGCGACTAATGAGATGCGAACTTTTTCGTTTCGCGGCCTTACGAAAAACCGAGCGTCGTGTAAGTAGGTATGCACTTTCGGCAAGATAGATCCTATCTAATAAAATACCGCGAGAGAGAGAGGGGACTCAATGAGAAAGGACGCGCTTTTTGTGCCGCTGCGGGGGAGATTAATTAAATTGAACGAATGACGAGATAACGATGCCGCTTTTAAGTGCGCCGAGAAGAATCAGGAGCGCGAGTGCGCGAATACGGGTCTTTGGTGATAGATCGAGGAATGCGGTATGGAATCTGTGAGGAAATATTATTTATGACCTATACTCGCGTAATAATGAGTGTGTGCGTGAAGCAACCAACTCTTTTGAATTATGGAATTCGAAAAAAATTAACTATTATAGGTAGGTACACAAGTGTAGCTCTTTTTAAATAATTACTAGAATTTTCTTAAATCAAATAATCAGCTATAAACTGAATGAAATTAGCCTGGGATAATCTGCGAATGCCATCATCACGCCATTCGTTATGCTAACATCCAGGCACATCTATAATAATTCAGCAAGAGAGCTCGCACCTTAACAACCGTATCGACCAATCTGAATCTCATATCATAAACAGTTCGTTAAATCGTTCGCATCAAAAAGTATGAAGTCTCGAATTAGCTAAAAATTCTCGCGTTTCTTCATCTGCATCGGCAGCTCTCCAAGCAGCAGTAGTTTCAACTTCATTATAATACCCGTTCGTTCTCTTGGGCTATCACGCAGTAGCGAAGAATATATAATCGGCCTCTGCTCTCTCGACATGCAAAACAATGGGGGCCCCGCTAGCGCGTATACATACTCTATTACGAAGATTTCCTTCTGCTGGAATCGGTTTAACGACCCGGCGATTTCGTTGCGCAATTCGCGAGCACACACGCGCACTGCGCCGCTTAACGACGCAAGAATTTTTCTTCGCGCTTCGTGAATTTTTCCTCCTGCGTATGTGTATGCTTCGCCGATTTCGTTTTCAGTACACTTACTAGGAGCACGCTTTCGTTCTCCACAGTGGCGTCGTTTCGCAAAGTGCAGCAGCGTCGATATACGCACGCGAGAGTAGCGAGCTCGACAATTTCCCCATTATCGTTTTCATTTCTAGCGGATATGTATACATATGGATTCGCGATGTTGCGCGTTCGAGAAAAATGCTGTCGATACGAGATGTTATTAGCCTACGCGATCCTATTATCGACGGTGTTGCTACATATAATGTGGAGACATTAGGAGATGATTGTGTTGTTTGAAATTGCTGGCTTTGTCGACGAATGGAACTCACGTCTTTTGGATTTCAATGTGCGCGGATTTCACTTGTTTCCTGGCGTTATTGCGAATACGTATATCTTAATCAGCCTGTCATTATTACGAATGTTGAAAATTTAAGGAGTTGATAGACACACGTTTCTACGGAGCATTTTTCGCGAAGAGCTTGCGTATATAACTAGGTTAATTTACAAAAGAAAGTTAAACATAACTAAGATAATCATTACTTTTTATTTCGCTTAAATTAACGACTGAAATAGTTTGGTGGCGAATTTCAGTTTTCACTGGACTGTCGAGAATTAATTAAATTTTCCGATACAGTACAGTAACGATCTAGTTATATGGCGGCTCATAAAAACGCAATTTCGTAGATCAACTTTTGAATAAAAAATACGTCAGACTTTTCGAGGAAATCGACTTCATTATACTTATCATAGCCAATTATGAAATTGGAAGTCTATATAGCTGTACAGGCGACACACTTGTTAATACACAAGCGTTTGGCGACTCCCATTTTAATAGGAGTGTAAAGCTTAGCTCTCGTACAAAAAAAAAACATGCAAATATTCGTAATTTGCAGCCTAATAAAACCAGCCAACGCATAAAGTCATGTCTACGTTAGATTCGCGCGTGGTCGCGCTTTCATATCGAAAGGCGCGCCACATTCTGTTTCTTTCTTCTTTTTCGTTTTAGTTTGCATTATACGCTGGGTGATTTTTATCAACGGGAAATTTTCATCTCTATTAGAGTGTGTAATTAGCAGGTGATATTTTTTCATGACCGACTGGAACGATCTAATTAAATGCAAAGAAAAATATTGGTTTTATAAAATAGTAAGCTAGATTGTTAGAAAAAGTTACTTAAAATAATGTTAAGAAAAATCTAAGCTTATTATTAAAAACTCGCATTTAGTATTAAAAAATGGAGTATATAATTATATTATTACATGCCCAGGTAGAAATTTCACCATATAACAGATGACGCGCTAGCAACATATGGCCATGTTTGTACAATGTAATTACATTGACAAATTTCACCGTAACTATGCCATAATATGGAGTAATCCTCACTATTTACGACTAAATAACCTGAAAACTTTAACGTTTTAGGTTATTTAGTAGTAAATATCAGCTAAACAAATTAATAGATATTATTAATAATTTAGCATTAAATAGTGCAAAATGTATTGTATAATAAAAATAAACTTAATACGATAACCTATCAGAAAATTAATTATGGGGCTAGTCGAATATATAGATAGAAAGTTCAAATTTCACTATTCATCGGTCATTTTGATCAAAAACTGAATTCAGCCAATTAAAATGATAGCATAATAATTATTTATTATTTATAAATACTTATTCATCAGCTTCTGGCATTTTCAAAAAGAGTAATAATTAATAACTTTTTTTTATAGTTCAAAAGCTATTGAAAAAATTAAAAACCTCCAAAATTAAAATATGCGACACAATGCATTAAATTTTTTCAATAGTTTTTGAACTATAAATCAAAAGTTATTAGTAATTATTACTCTTTTTGGAAATGCAAGAAGTGACACCCGTTAAGAGAGATATAACATACCTTCTATGTATAGAAGGTAAAGGAATAGAAGGTAACTATGCTGTCTGTCTCTAACACATATGATTATAGGTTACATTCTCGCTAGTCTACGCCCGTAACCTATCTCTCTCATGTCTATGAAATATCATAAAAAATTATAACCTTAAAATCGCATGTGGTTGACAAAGAGAGCAACCCGGCGTAAACAGTTATAGCATGGTAGGCCCAACAAGGCGGTTTTGGCATAGGTGGCACACCGCTATATATTACATTCTGCACGAAGATTGTGATAAGGATAATGGAAAAGTACCTATGCGTCACCTATCGCCGATAGCCAGAGATTCAAGAGCTGAAAAGTTCAAACATTAGGGGAAAGGCCAATCCAAAACTGTTTTGTTTTACGACTACTATGGCTTGGCGATACATATACGACTGATTCCGCATGTTCGAAGACAATCACCGTTAGGGTGGGGTTTTTTTTTACTCTGTATAGTTTAATATATGAAAAGAAACTTACAGATGTCGTTCAGGGGACGCATACACCTTAAATTGTGAAGAAATGAAAAATTTAATTTTACTTTGATACTATTTATCTTCAATTGCTTTACAAAAGTACTAAACTGTATACTCAAGTACACTGTGAAAATCATAAAACAATTTTTATATATGTGATATACCTGGTACAACTTGTCTTCGAACGCCAAAATTCATATAATTATCTTTTTTTTTAACCACCGCAGGATTCCTTCGGTTTTGGGCATTGAAAAGCTCTTTTACAAATCCAGAAATTATGCTTGAAATAGATATAGTTTCCAGATGAATGTGAGGATTTGAAAAAAAAATTATATTTTCAAAAGTTATATATAATTTAATAACCATAATTAAAAAACAAAATTTTTAAATGATAAATTTTATGTTAATATCTAGACAAGTTTTTTAAGTAAAAATTATTTTTAAATCGCTACATTCATCTGGAAACTATATCTTTTTCAAGGATTTCTAGAGGTGTAAAAGTGCTCTTTGATGCCCAGAAGCAAAGGAAGCCTGCGGTTGCTGAAAAAATTCAGACATGTTGTTTTGTTCAAAAATTGTTTTGTTTTTAACAATGTACCAGCATATAACTATAGTTTAATACTTTTCTTTAAACAATTTAAGATAAATATAAAAATGAAATTCAGTTTTTTTTGCAAATTTAAGGTGCATCTATCCCCTTCAACTGCTACTATATTGGAAATAAAGTAGGATTTCCAGTAATGTAAAAATACTTTTTTATCGTGCTATTTTCTTTCTGTGTATCAGATTTTAAGCATGAAAGCGCTCTCATAAATTTCCCGACGAAAGTTCTCAATAATTATTTCAAGCAGATTGATCAAATGTCGATCGAAACGATTTATCTACCACTAAATCGAGCCGGTATAGAAATCATTTAATTTATGCAGACCGTTCTAATAACACTAAAAAATGTAGTCTTTGTATCTGTATATACCCGTTCATGTTTGTGCGCTGTAATATTAACCACTCGTTTTGGTCGTTTTACAGAAAGCGAACTCATACTTGATTTGACAGTCGAAACTCCGCGTGTATATAGCATTCGAAAGGTATAGCATTATTAACAAGTGTTGCAGCCCGTAACCTCCACATTTTTGGATAATAATTTTTTAGCTCCAGGACAGTCTTTAAAAGTCTCGCGCACACTTTAAGTGACTGTACGAAAAAGATTTTATAAGTGGACTATTTCATTCTCTTTGAAATTCCGCCTTGATAATACATTGATCTGTGAGAACCTTCTCGAGATTTTATTCGCCATCAGATTTTCAATTCAATGCTCTTTTGTTGCAACCCGTCGACCAGATCATTTCTTCATCCTACTCCCGTCGTCACTTCGATAATTATGATCGAGTCTATTTATAATACTAAAGTCTCAGCTTCTAAAAAAAGTTTGTCTTCGCACTGCATACTATTGTACTGCGAATAAAAGGGAGCGCCTCTCGAACTTCTCAATAATACGCATCATGACAAGAGAAGAAATTGCGTCTCATCCACGTGTAGTATCATTATGAACAATAAATCAAAGACGCAAGTTTTTCGTGTTAGAAGAATATAACCGCGCGACGCACCGAATCCCTCTCGTTTCAAGCTGCGGTTCCCCTTAGCAACTGCAGCCGCCGTCTGCCTATGCACCTGCGTTTTGCATCTGCGGGCTCGGCTCTGCAAAACGCGCGTTAGCAATTTCGAATCGGCGGGCCGCAAAGTTACCGACACGCCACGTAACTTGGATAATAATGTATTAAAGAAGCGAGACAAATAGAGATGTAGAAGACGCGCTCTGCTTCAGGTGAGTTGAATGTCAACTATGGAATAACCTAAGAAAAATATTTTTTCTTTTACGTTGGTTTTACAGTGAATACTGCTCTTTTATGTACTGCTTACATCGACTACTTTTCAAACATTTTTTCATACTGATTTGAATAGACAGAACTGTCTGTATTAGAGCACAATAAGTTTATTATATACTTACTGACCATTACGAGAAAAATATAATAGTGCTCTTTATTATCTACCGCCGTTGACTTACCTGTAACAAAAAAGGGAAATAATAAGTATATTATTTAAAAATCATATGATTTGTATAATTATAAAACATGTCCAGTGAAATTATTCTTGGCGAATTTCTTAATTGTATTATTTTCAATACAATGAAATATTTTTCATCACGATTTATTTGTTAATGATGTGTGAATTCATCATGATTTGATATTCCACGTTCTCTACTATTTTTTATAATCTATCACTCACCTATTGAATATTTACGGATCGATAAACCCTATTAAAATAAGAATATTTTAAATTTCTAATTAAATCAATGAATTATTTGAGCAGCCGATTAAAATAATGAGGTTAGATCATTAATGTTAATGGTACACGTTCGGCTTCAACGTGATGCAAAGTACCCACTCTGATACTCTCCTTTTATTTGCCGAGCGATAAAGCAATTATTTTGGAATAAAATTATTTCGGAAGAGTGTCGACAGTTACTTTAATACATATATAGTTTAATAAAAACCGTTATCAATTGAAACCAAATATACAAATATGAATCTTCGCATTGTCTCGTGGAGGATGCATAAATTCTTCGGAAATCGAGTTATAAGCCAATCCAGACAACTATGGGACGTTCGATCTCTATTTTAATCTAATCGATTCCTCAAAAATGTCCTCGACGGCGTGACAGGAAGGCAACAGCAGCAGCGACCGACAAGTACAAAAAGGACGGCGTTACTCCGGTTTTTAACGAGACTCACAGGGTGGTCGTCGCGACCAGTATACCTACGTACATACCTACTACAACTACACGCACAGACACCTACAGAGCAAGAGAGAGAGAGAGAGAACTCAACCGGATAGGCGCGTGCATAAGCTGGAGAACTCGACGAGCGAGTCTATTGACTTCGTAACAACGAGGTAATCGCGTGCCGGCTGTCCAGAAAAAACTGCCACCGGAGGTAAACATTACCCGCGAGAGATGATGCAGCCGTGCGATCTTTCGTGGATTATATGCGCTACGAAGGAACTGAGACGGCCTTGGCTCGGGATTCCGTTTGATGTCCCGAGGCTGCGATCTGAGCTATTGGATTATAAGCGCACGATCTCTGCTAGTCAGGAAAACCACTGCAGATATGAGGCTCTAGAGAGTAGTTTGTATTCTGTTACAAATTTTATACAAATCGCAATGCGCGAGAACTTTCTCAATAATTTTAGCCATTTAACAATATGCATTATAGATACATGAATTTAAAAAATGAATAATAACTAGATGAAAGTTTTCGCCTTGCGGGAACGAGTATTACTCAAACTTTTTGAGACATTCTTGATACAGATGAAACATGCAAAGATTGATTTCAACGTGCCCTATATTTCAATGCAAAAGATACACCTATCTATATATAACACAGCGAAAAAAGGCAGCATAATTTCACTTATTAAATTACTCCGCAGGCAGGGGGAACGTAATTATTTCTGACGAGACAATTTCAGATCGGGAGCATGGAAAAAAGTTCTAAATTTCAATTTCTCCTCGCTCTCGCGCACATCAACGTCCAGGAAAACTCGTTTGCGAATGGTAAAAGAGTGTTTATCTGCGTGAGCGCTCTCCGTGATTAATTAAAGGCACACACATTTATATAAAAGCAATCAGGAAACGTAGTGCACTCGTCGCTCGCCGTAAAAGTAAAACAAATACACCATCAGCCCCGCGAGCGCAACGCGCACCTCTCTCGTTCTCGTTTTCCACGAAAAGCTCTCAGACAGTGTATACTGGTATCAAAATATCACGCCGACGTGTTTTCGCGCGCTTTCATATTCTCCGCGCGCGGGCTTCAAGTTGTAACACCTGGTGCCGTATATAAATTATTAATAAAACTCGACCATGTCGATCTCGACTACGCTATTGGCGTTAGTGCAAAAACAATATATCAGATGTAGCCGTGTGGTACTTGGCCGGACAAGCGTGTACTTTAAATGTCATTTACGCGCTTTCCTCTCGTATATGCCATTTTCATATATAAGAACCGATAAAAAGGTGAAGGTGGTAGGGGGGCAATGAGGCCTCCGGTAATTTATTACACATATGTATATGTAGCACGCCGATAAAAATGGAACTTTTTATTGATTCGAAATTTATGTCGGCCGCCTTTTCCACGATGATTTCATGATTTCACTCGGCGAGATTATTGTCTAAGCTATATCAGGCTTTGATTTAGGGGTTAGCTTATGAGCGCAAAGTTTATACGAATGTATTTATAACCATGCAAAAAATTGAGTACATCTTTCTAAATATAGCCGCCGGTGGGAAATCGCTTGAATAGAGTTATTGTATGTAATATAACGTGTATCTTACTCTGTATGTATAACATTACGGTATTTTTGCAAAGGATCAGAGAGAAGAGATTAATTTCAAGAAAACTTTTTAGAGATAGGCATACGTTTTTTACTAAGACGTAAAATTGCAAATAAAACAAGCTCTAGTAAGATAATTTAGACTCGAATAAACGGTGTAACACTTATTGTACCGTATCGCGAATTTCAAAGATTTCGGTGCAATCAACTAATTTACTATCGGGAACAAGTAAATTATACGCGCAATCAACATCCGAGAGCTGCAAACATTGTAGCCTACATATAAAAGAGCCTCGCGGTTTTATATACGTTAACCCAATAAAGCAGTTGTAAATGCGTAGGAACCTTTCGACCATGCAATTATATCAAAAGAGTGCATGTATTTATACGCATTACCACCTGCAGCATATCGTAATATAAATAATCCGCTAACTTCGCACACATGTACAAGCGTATTATATACGTCGATGAAACACACTTATATATACCTATGTATATATTGGAAGCTTGTGGGGGCCGATCAACGAAGACACTCGAAACCACATGCATACGCATACTTACACGCATGTTACACTATCGGCCAAAAGTGTTACATCCAATTGCAGAGAGTGAAGTGTTATGGAAATCAATTACAAAAATAATAAGATGCTGTGTTTTAATAAGAAGCTAGATAAATTTAACAATATACAATATTAATTTAACACACCACTCGAAATACAAATATTCTGTATGCCACTTACAGGCAATTTAGTATAGATTATGGTATACGGATAACAATTTATACGATTTACATATCAAAAGTAATAATGGTGAAATTTTTCAAAAACTATGTAAAACCATAGTAGCCCATTTCTCATTCGACATCTCGCTATATCGATCTTCGAGCGATACTTTTGGTAGGTAGTGTATGCGTGAGCGCGAAAAAAAGTGAAACAAAACGAAAAGTTGACCGGTGCGCTTGAAAGTGGCACGCGCGGCGAAAGACATACCCGCGTGCGCGCGCGCGCTCACGCACTATATATACGCGACCAAGAGAGCTACTCGCGAGCAGGTAATACAACTCTCGTATAAGATATTCACGTTTCTACAAATAGACTAATATCACCGTCGTTGCCGCTGTGTCTCGCAGTCGATCGCGCTTAGGAGCAAAAGAGAGAGAGGATATAGGAAAAGAGATAGAAAGAGAAAGAGAGAGAGAGAGATGAGGCAGTTGTGATAAGGTGTATAGTCGAGAGTCGGTCTGCCTTATTTATAATCGATCGTCGTCCGGTGGTATATATATGTACACAACGGTGGCGAGCGAATGTATAAATCTGTCGCCTGTCGTTCGCAGCGCGGCTTGTTGTATAGGCGCGCGCGCTTGTGTATACACTTTGAAATTGGGCCGTTCTTGTTGGGGCGTTTCTTTTCGTTTTCTTTCTCTTTCCTTCTTTAACTCTTTTAAGCTTTTTCACTTTCTTCTTTTTGAAATCGTATCAGAATATATAAGTCTTCATAAGCTGACGTAACTGGAACTTGATTTTCAGTTGTGTACATGGTACTTGAATAAGTTATTGTATAGTAGTGTGTGAATTTAACTAAATGGTGCTGTACGATGGATGAAAATTGTCAGAACTGAGTAATAAGAACACTATACATCTATATATTTTTAATTAAAATATTCCATATCTTTTAAGGTGTGTGATTTAATTATAGTGTAAATATGTGAGATAATACTATCTTGGTTCAAATCTAAAAGATAAAAGTACTGTTTTAAAGCACGTTTATCAGGAGAAATATGCGTAATGCGTTATCTTTATTAAGATTTGTGACCTGTGGAATGTGTACGTATGCATTCAAAACAAAAAATTAGCCAATGATAATTACGGAAAATTGCGTTATGAATATAGGGTAACGTTTGTCAAAGTAAAAAACAAATAAATGATTTATTCGACCCATAATCTCTTCTTTTAAGCAAAAACAACTTTAACGAGAGCAAGTGATTACTGTACGATTTAAAAGCGATATTGGCGAGGTCGATCATATTTTTCCGTTATCCTGATTTTATAAAGCAAATATTGTTTCACTCCTGAAATAAAAAATACCGTGTGTGATCAACATCTTTAATTTAACTTTTTAAGAGGGTTACAAACGCATAACATCGGATCGCAAAAGCGACTAAAGAAACGAGAACGAGAGCCTTGCAGTGTATAGCCCATCAGAAAAGGCAATTTCCAGAAATCTTTCAAGAAGACAACAATCTTAAAAATCTCCCAGTTGTAAATAAAATCATCCGATATATCCTGCCAGAGAAAGAGCCCCCAAAAAAGCATGAAAAGCGTAAACTCTGACATTACCAAATTAATCTTGCCCATCTTCTCGAGAACGGTATCCATCTCGGCTGAAGTGCGGCGGCAGCGGGTCTTCAATAAATCGTCCTCCTGCACTCCTTTTCCGGCGCACTTTCGCCTCCTCTCCTCCTTCTCTTCTTCTTCTTCTTCTCTTCACGTCTCTCCTCCGCCTCTTGTCAACCGACTTATATCGACATTCGCGCCGGCTATTCTTCCTCTTCCTCTCTCGCTCTCTTTCTCTTTTGCGGGCAAATTGCAGCCGCCAAAAGACTGCCCTCGAATTTCTCCGGTGAGAGCGGCAGCCTCGCGCTCGACACACGCACACACTCTGAGTATATTATGTATATAATAACGAACGTCCGTACACCAGGCGCAGTCAAAAAAAAAATCCCGGATTGTCGCTTTCTTCCTGAGCAGAAAAAGGAAACAGCGTGTCTCTTGTCCCTATACACTATTCGCGACGAGGCGCGAGATGATCGATTACTAGTCCGCGATGCTCGGACACCTTCCTGTCTCCTCCGGCGTCGATCACCATCGCGTTCTCCAGCGGCACCAGGTGAGATAAGCAAAAAAAAAAAGAAGAAGAAACAAATCGAGCGTCGAAAGAAACTCTCTGTCTTCGCCTGTACAGGCTGCGAGGAGAAAGGTATAAGACGGCGCTCGCGCGTACACAACCGTCCCGGTCGCGATTGCGGACCGAACTACCGCGCCAGGTGAAAAGGCGCAACACCTCAGCGGCTGCACAGGTGCAGAGAGCGCCGCCACCGCCACTGCCTCCGCGGCCTGACCGATCGCCCGGGTAGGGGGGCCCACTTTGATGCTGGGCCCACTATCACTGATGTAGCTGCTGTATATAGTTGGAGACGGGAACTCGTAAGATGTTCGTTTCATGCACGGTTTATTTGGACGTCTGGTCGCGAGGTGAGCCAAGACCATCGGCTGGATAATCGTGCAGTGATTCGTTTGTCTTATTATGCTGAGGATATAAAGACGGAGAAAGAGTAGTTGTACCTATGTACTTGTAGTACAACGTATAGTGTTAATAAAGTTGGAATTACATCTATGTTGTTACACAGCTCGGATCAATTTATCGAATGGTTAGAAATAAAACTTGTTGGCAAAATACAGATTTAATAGACGAGAATAGAGATAAGAAGTATAAGAAAGTAAAAAAAAAAATGCGGATTCTTTTTCGGGGGAAAAAGGTGATTTTAAAATTAACTAAATGTAATATTGTATAAATGTACTCTATAACTGTCTATTCTACCTTTCTTAATTGTATAGTCAAAATTTTTTGCAGTATCTATAATCCAGATCATTCTAACTAGGAATAAAATATTTGTACAAAGAGAAATCGAATATATCTTGAAATCATCAACCGATATACGAATGAATATCCTAAAGGCCAACAATAATTTAAAACGAAACCCGAATAACAAAGTCGGCATAAAATATGAGAATCGTGTGGTTAGATAGCTAGGTATACACGCGCGTTAATCGTTTATCACAACACGACTGATAGCGGCAGTAGTTCGTGCACTCCATTTACAAAAACTGGAGTAAAAGGAGAATATAAAACGAAGACGCGCACGGTAAAACAAACGCTGGCTTCGAAAAGAAATGCTGAGCTCACGCGCGACGTAAGCACACAACTATTTATAAAAAGTCCGCCGAGGCACGCGTGTATAAAGCGAGCAAAATGCGACGAAACGCAGTAATAAAAAGCCGGGATATTTTCGTCGTTGCAGCATCAACAGTCCATGTGTATTTGTATATATATGAAGACACGGTTATTATAGAAGCGAGAAAGTAAGCGCCTGGGATGGGCGCAGAAGAGAAAGAGTCGAGGCAAACAAACGCATATTAGCGAAAAAAGAGTATTAAGAAAGTATATAGTTCAACCTAAACATCCTCTTATCCCAACTATCGCTGCATTTATTTATAGCAGTTATAGTATGAGTAGCTCAATTAAGCAGACCCAACAAAAGGCAGATTTGTTGCAGATGATATACCGCTACATATATTTATACACTAGGCTCGTATATAGTGATGAGGGGATTAGGAAAGCGTCTGTGCGCCACCTATCTTCGCTGGCCAGAGACTCGGAGCCCGTAGCGTGTAAGTAGTGGGGAAAGGGCCATGCTTTATTTTATAGTGCTAGCAAAATCCAGCGCCTAACCTCAATACTCTCCAAAAAGTAGGCAAAACTGAAACAAGTACTTTACAATTTACGTATACATCTTTATTAAATTTGATCGAATAAAGGTTATTACTGTTTTAGGAGAGGAATATCGCTGACTAAACGTTCGCGTGGTTCAAAATTGCATTTAAGCTAGACTCACAACAATTTTGTTTTAAAAGTACAAATACCGATTTTCCTGCCATCATTTTGGAACGTTCCGTAATATCGGAATACTGGAGACAATAACGAAATGCACCCTCTAATTATATCAATAGATCAGCGCCAAATCTATAGATAATGTTACACGAAAAAAAATTTTAAAAACGACTGAATAAGAATCTCGGCGGTATTAAAAATCACAAATAGCTATAAAGAGTCACAGTATGGCCAGATATCAAATTACACATCCTTATTGTTTCAGCATAATATATGATCAAATTAATTTTTACAGCACACCTCAACCGGCATCAACCAGCATCGGCACAGAAATAATAAAGGTATTTAGAAAAGCAACAAAGTTGCATTTTCAAATATCTACAGATGGTAGCAAGTAAATAAACAACCTATTCCTAACTAATAATAGCACATGGTCAACATCCAAGAAATCACGAATAAAAATCTTTTACTCATCCTCTACCCATTCGATCTCCTTCACCCTTATATTCCATCCACAATCCCACGTCCATCTACACGCTAAGTTACACCGCGGCTTCGTCAGCTTTGTACGCGCGGAATGCGCTTTTCGCTTTTTCTCCAGGTCTCTCTCTCTCTCTCTGTCTCTCTTTGGCGATAATAAAAAACGCACTTCCACAGCGTCCGCCGTCGCGGAGAAAAGATTCGCGTCACTAGCCGCCGCAACTGCGGCTCATCTTCCTTTTTGTGCTCGGCTTTTCGTACATATATACATCTTTTATCGGTGTGCGTGAGCGTGAGCTGTGCGAGGTCGGATTTAACGCCCAAGACGACCTTGGCGAACGCGCGCGGCAGAAAAGACGAGCCGAGTGCAGTCATCCCTACGGATGTCGCTGTTCTGCAGCAGCAGCAGCAGCTACTCCGGTTCCACTCGACGCTGCATTCCATATACGCGAGTAGCGCAGAGGAAGCTTTTGCCCATCTTGGGCTTCTTATTGCTTCGCTGCACCACATAGTGCGCGGCGGACTTTTGCGGAGGGGACGGCCACCGGAAAATCCTTCCGAATAGCAAACTTTATTTACGCGCTCTTGCTCTTTTTTCCAGCTACTAACTGCAGCGGTCTAAGCTTATATAGAACTCATGTGAATGGAATTCGCGTTACCTCGCTTGCTGATGGACTCTGATTTATTATTCCAGTGCGCGACGTTACTTCTGTTTGTCACGGAAATACTATATAACTCAAGGTAGGACTGCAACGAACTACATAATTGTACCTGCAATTTCATTCGAATATGCACAAAATATAAGTCGATAACTTCGCTATACAAGTTATAGGTATAAGAATGTTTTTTTTTGTGAAATTTTAAAATACCTCCAGCTCCAAGAAACTCGATTCCCTTATGATGATCCTCGTCACTGTACCGAGAAAATTTGTGCCTCAACTTAGCAGTAAATTACGTTTTAGTACAGATCAGTACTTAAATTCCCGTATATCCTTAAAAACTAATTTGCTGGCTATCCTCAGATGCGTAAACCTCAAAAATTAGCAGTCCTCTACCTCGTCCGAAGCACGGGTCGTTCAACGCGAGATCTTAAGAAACGTAACTCCCGCGATAACATCATCCTCAAGCCCGAAAAGTCCCCATCAAAGCGTTTAATCCTCGCGCGAAGTGAGCGACCGCAAGACACGCGCAAAAATTTAAACCACTCGTGAAAAATCTCCCGATAAATTTCGTCTCGCTCAGCGCTGCAGCAGCCGATTCAGAAATTCGATCTCCGAAAAAGGCTCGCGCGTAATCATCGTTTTCTTCTCTCGCTCGCCCGCAACCTTAACCGCAAATCAAGCCGAATCGCGTATGTGTATATATATATAGGAGTTCTCCACTTTCGTTTTTATTCCCGCACGCGCGCAGCTTTTTTCCCCGACGCTGTTTTTGCCTCGCAAACCGACGATGGATCTCTCGGCGGCGATGTGTTTTTCGCACCGTATTGTAGAATAAAAAGGTTGACGCTCGAAAGATGTCATTTTGCATTCTCGAGAACGAGTTATTCTGCGCGCTCGTGCGCGATCCAGCGGATGTCGTATAGCCTATCGTCGCGGAAACGAAGGTCTATGTACTACATTCAGTGAATTAGATGTTTTTTAAAGTAATGCGCACAATTTAGTTAATCATTCTATAAGCGGAGATGGTCGCAAAAGTACTTTGATTAATTTGAATAAAAAAACAAACACGAGACGTACGTTTTATGTTATGCAAATTAAATGCGACGCTTTTAATCGAAATAAATTTATGCAACAACGATTAGAATTTGAGTCGAGTTCAAACGGGTAATCGTTATTGGAGCATGACGTTAGCTGAGCATCAGGCGGTGTAAAATAAAATGATTGGAACATCCCATGATTTTTTTAAACACTTATTCAAAAGATTCTCTGTACTATAAGTTTTTGATTAATTAGTTTGCACTGTCCTTAAAACGCATACAAACATACCTTGCTTCAGTTTACAATATGTGATCCAGAATATAGCAAATTATCGATTTTAGAAAACAGTTATTACGCATTCATGTATGCATAACCCAGTTTTCTTCCAAGTTAACGCACGACACTCTTCATATATAAATATAATTATTTTAACAATCACTGGCTTCCAACAGTTAAAATTGCTACAATTACAAACACCTCTAAAACAGGTCAAGTTAGAAATTTGCCTCTTTAACGATACTCATAATTTAACCGTTACTTATATATGGTTCAGTACAATAACCAAGCAAAGTATATAAGAAAGAGTATTATATATAGAATGAAGTAACAAGCCGTCAGCAGCATTAACTGTTCTCCGAAACCTATTGTAAAATTTGGGGCATACTTTGTCGTCGTCGACTGTGTGAGTAACTGTTGTGATTAGAACAAAAATCGTTCGCTTCACGTTTCTATAGAAAATATTCTTGATAACACAGGTAAAAAGTGACTCAGATGTATAGCGTTATAAGATAACCGTTAAAAGGAGCAGATGCGCGAGTTTAGCAAAAAGTCTTTTAAGTATATAGCTTATACTAGACAAGTATACTATTGAAGATAATTTTAACAAAGTTTTGCTTTTATTTAAATCAATCAGTGCATGCATTTTTCTTTTTACTAAACTTGCAACAACAGCCTCTGAAACGCTGACGATTATAGAACAAGAGAAAATGAATGTTTATCGTGTGGCCTCTGTGATTATTTGACCGCCTCGGAAAAACGAAGGGCCATCAGTAAAGAAGAGCCCCACTGCACAAACGATAACAATACCTCCTCGAGGAAAACAGCCCGTGCGCAATCGGAACTGTATTATACAGCGTCGAACTCAAACGGCAACAACATAAGCGCTTGAGCTTGCGCGCGCGCGGTACTCGAAAACTCACCGCAAATCCCATAATAGATTTTCATATATAATTGACGACACTCGAGCGAAAATGCATATACACTTGTAATATTTGCAAGCGAGCATCAGCAGCGCAGCGGCGACGAGCCTACAATAAGGCGGTAATGGTATAAGCGCGCGGCAGTTGTGCTGCTCTCCAAGACAATTTCTTCCGCATCGCGCGGCATCTTGCAAACGCTCCTGGAGGCGACGAGCACCGAGAGAAAGAGAAGAATCGCAGCGCTGAAAACGTGTTATAATAACGCGAGCGCGCGCCTTCTTCTCCTGTGTTCAGAGGGGGAAAAACGCTATTCCTAATGGCGCTCGACTCCTCCCGTAAGGCCCAATTACCCCGAGATGCGCGCATGCGCAGATCTAGCAGCCAGATCCTCGTTAAGTATGTACCAACATCAGTGTACTGCATATACCTACTCCGCTTGAAGGAGTTCTACGGACTTGTCTAAGAATATAGTGTGTTGTTATTCCGTCTCTTCACGGGCTCTCCCGATGAGTTATGCGCACTCGGTTCGACGAATTTTTGAATTGCCGCCCGCCGTTGCAGCTTTTGCCGCCGCAGCTGTATATACCTAATACCACTTCCGCTTTTGCGTTCAAAAAGTTCGACGATTATAACCGTGCTATAGAGCACCTCGTGAAAGCGGTGGCTTGTGCAGAGGAATGGAAATGATGATGAGCGCTAGGATAGGCTGGAATGACACTCATGACTTTGCCGAGATTTCCTCGCACAGTTTTTCTTTCGTTCTCGCTAGAAATCTGCGACTGAAGTGCATTTTTCGAATTTTGTGCTTTTCAGAATCACAAAAAGCTTCTGGACATTTTCTCAGTCAACGCTACAACGCGATTATATAATTTTATTTCATAAGAATTAATTGTTATTACTATAATTATGCGTAGATTATGTTTTCAATTTTCACTTTTTGAGGTTAGGAATTCAAACATACGCAAAAATCGCGCGGCAAAACGAACAGCCAATCAGAGAACGAATAGAATGATTACTATATCTTACTTGATCGATTGTTTATTATTTTAAAGTAACTGTACTCGATTTCTAAAATAACAGAAAATGTTCCTAAAATATCCATGTTATCTTCAACCATTGCAAATTTGATTTGAATCGATGTTGCAACTCCAGTATATCGAGCAATTGCGAGAAAAAGCGAGCAAACAGACAAAAGAGTACTCAACGCTCGATAAGAGGGTTATTAGCCGCATAACAGTAACACTCGAATTTTAACTCCTCAAGAGAGAGAGAAAGAGAGAGAGCCCATTAAACTTTCCTTGCTTTATCGGACAATGCCAATGCCTGAGTCCGCGCCGAGTATATCGCAGTCGAGCGGCGTAACATAACTCACGCACTTAAAACTTACTCATCGCTCTCCTCCAGGAAAAGCATCCAGTGAAGAAAAAAAAACGAACCCTCTCGACAGCAGCATATAATCGAGAAAGCATCGCGGTAGCTCTGACGCGAGAGTGCAAGCCACTTGGAGCCTCTCCTAATCAAACGAGGGCCATTTAGAAACCTCTCTCCCGCGCGTCCGTTCGTCCTCGTGACCCCGCGACTTCGTCTCTTCGGTCAGCCGTTGATGCCGTATGGTGGATGTTATCCGGGCCGACGACTAAGAAATCGCCGATGCCTCTTCTTCCTTTCGGTTCGAACTGCCTTTCGAGACTTTCTTGTGCAGTGCGGACTGCTGTGCGGATTCCTATACGTAGACGTCTGTTAGCTACTCCATGATGTCTGTCTTCCGCGTGTCGAGGCTGAAGATAAGAGACGAGAAGGTATTTCAGAGCTGTATACTTGAGAGACGCGTCGAGTGATATCTTGGAGAGTGGAAAATCTGCGAAAATCGTGCGGAGAAATTCGAAAACTTCTTTGAAAGCTTTGCCATTTCAAGATTTAAGTTTACTTAACTTTTTAGTGTTTTTTGCGCTGAGAATTCTTTTCCTTTATTTACTTCAAACATGCAAATTTACCGCACTCAATACTTTCTATCGTAAATCACGATTGACCTGTGAATTTCAAATAAATCTGGCCGGACTTTTGTAAATTTTCTTCTTTGCGAAGTGATCTACTAAAATAAGTAGATTAGGAGTGACATTGGTCATGAGTTCGTTTATATCACTGCATCAATATCGATAAAAAAATTGAATGTAATTGCATTTTGTAAATGCAGTTATAGCATGAGCGGCCCTATAGAAAGCCCACCAAGACGCAGTTTTGGCAAAGGTGGTCTACCGCTATATATACCTCGATATATACATTCTGTGCGCAGGTTGTGATGAGGGAAATCTGAAAGTGCCTATGCGCCACCTATCGCCGCTATATATACTTTTACGAAGATATCAAAGACATTTTAAAGGTTTTGACGAGTCAAACAACGTAATAATTATAGAAATAACAAAATACTGGAAATACAAATACTGCTGTTAACATTTGACACATGAATTTATTCTTTTTATCCAATTAAAAATAAAGCTTATTACTAAAGGAGCAACAAGTACCAAAAACTTGTTAAAACTTCATATAACTGTAATAAGAAAACAAATGATTTAGCAAAAAAGTTGCAGCGCATTAATGGAAAACAGGAAGACTTTCTACAATAGATAACAATGAAGATGATGGATGTGAAATTGTTCTTTGTCAAAAGAGCTTAAAAATCTGGCAATGGATATCCGATACAAATTGTTATTTTCATCCAAGGATCGCCAGCAATATATATATACGTGTTCTACGTCTATACATTCTACCCACTCGCACAAGTGTTTATCGGTGCTGAAGTGTGAAGGTGCGCACATCGTTTTCTTCGGCTCGTCGTTCAGCACTGATTCGCCCGCTGTAGACGTGTTTTCGATCCTTCCATTGACATTCCTGAGACTTCGTTGGACACCTATACAGCCAGGCATTTTTTGCAATTTCGCGCCACACCTGCGCTCGCCGACGCTCTTATTTTTTTTATCTCGTAACTCTCTCCCACTGTACGAAGATAACAATTTTTTTTTTTTTGAGTCTCAAATATTTACACCAGTCGAATTCCCTCAGAAAATCGTCGTTACATGTACTAACTGCAAAATATATCCGTATGTAATTTTTTTTGAGAGGTACGAACTGATCGTTTTCGAAAGCTTTTAGCGCCTACGCGCGAGTTTCAAAGGACGCGTGCATACCATGGCAATGATTTAAATGAGACGTTGCGAAATCGATTAGATACGTGTGAAAAAGAACGCCGCGTTTATACAATCGCTCGGTCTCTCTACGTGATTAATTGCCGCGCGCAGCTAATTTCAAGTGAAACATTAAATGCGCAATTAATTAATGACAATTTTATTAAGGGACAGCTTATCGATAGTCGTTTTATGGAACATAGAAAAAATGTGTAGGCTCTAAAATTGTGCAGCTGTTATATGTATTTAATATTTTGCTCACGTATAACAGGAAAGTTTGCTTAATTAACAAAAAAATACTTCTTGTTTTATGTTTCGTTGGCAGTAAAGTTTCCGCGTTTTAATCAAACGAATAATGCGCGCAATTTTCAATGATTAATTAATCATTTTTTTATGCGAGACTTGAAAAAGTTTAAGAGTTAATCATGTGCTAATTGGCAATCGACAAAATTATTCTGCGTTTCACAGCTTCTGCTTATTCGCAATTTAAATAGCTAGAGCTATAGGCTCCTCAAACATTCCGTATGGAGAGTCGGGATTACATCGCCTTCGGGTTACTGTTCTTGTCCCAGAAACGCATTGAGCGATGATGATGCCAGTTGCTCTCCAAGTGAAATTATGTTTATTATGTGATTAAAACGAGAACGTCAACAGATCAATATGAGAATATTTGAAGACTGTGCGAAACCATGAAATATTCATGATTATAGCCGGTGCTTCAAACAACTTAATCCTTCTTTATAATCGTGACTGATTCGAATACCTTGCCAATTACGAATTCTCAAAAAAATGTTGACATTTTTTTTAACTTTCTGATCTAAAAGCTTAATCGTCAATAAGTAAATTAAGTTACTTTTAGTAGAACCATGTACTTATTTATATATAAAATTTTTACCATCTCACAATATACCATTTTTTAATGCAAGATTATCACTATTTCCTATACATTAATATTTCGTAATAGGTTGATGCACTGATGAATTTATAATCTTAAATGACTTGCTACCAAATTGCATATTATTATAAATTATACGATCTAGTGGCACGCTGTTCCAGCGTAGTTACAAAACTTTTATATTTCATAATGTTTCCCTTAGAAAGTAGACGAGATAAATCGCATCTGTCTATATGACGAATGCGTGAGAATCAATAAAAAGCTGTGAATTCTTCTGATTTTCATACAAGTACATCACTTTCACTGTATACTGCATTAATAAATCAAGTTAAACTGTTGCATTTATTTTATTAATTAATAAATACAAGTTGTAATGAGTTATTTAAAAAATGACTTTGAGGCTATATTTCAAATGTGATTTCAAATAATGTAGCAAAATATTTTAGAGATGCGGATTTAATCAATATAACTGAATAAACTTATCGCCAACATTACCACTCCGCATACAACATTATTCTGAAAAATAGCATATCTCTAACATCCGCATTAAATTTGTCGTCTATTACACATCGTCAAGACAACTCTTACTATTTAAGTCTACAATTAAAATTCTTACAGCCATTGCCACATGGGTTAGCCCATTTTTCTCTAATCTGCACATTTGGCTGCACAATGAAGAAGCTTAGCAAGAAAAACGCCGCATTCCCACGAATCTCCAACTTGAATTCGCCGAGGAACACACATGTAAAATCGCATAGCGTCATTCACCCGCGATGTAAAGGCTTCCTGTTGTGCCTTTCCACGCGGCTCATTTTTACGGATCAAAGATACGCGCGTTTACGCCAGCAGGAGCAGCAGGACCACCCGAAAAGTCAAGGAGGTATAAGAGAGAGAGAAACAGAGAGGAGCGATCGACGTGAAGATTTTGATATACATGCGTTTTTCCCGATGTCCTAATCGGTGTCAACTGCTGCACGCATCGACCTACTCAAGAAGACCCGTTATATGCCTATTTAGCCGCTTCTCTCTCTCTTTCTCTCGTCTGCTGGTCAGACGATCGGTTAGCTCGTTCGCTCGCTCTTCCACTCTCCTTATCTCTTAACCTTTCTCTGCTTCACTTACATTTCCAGTTTCGTCGTTTTTATTTAGCCCCTCGTATGCTTACGCTCTATTAGCTTTAATGATTTACTCGTCTTCTGTACTCGTCCATTTTTTCTTTTGTTTGTTTTGCATAAGGGTTTTTCGATTTTATATGGGTTTCTTAAACAATTGATTTGACTTTCCATTATAATTAAACATTAATAACATAATTTCATATTTCTCACTCATGGATAGTTACTATACAAGGTATAATTTAGAAGAATCCGCTGATTCAATCGAAATGAATTCCTTAGAATTTCCAAGTGCTTTTCTTGTTTCCTATTAATATATTTAATATCAATCCTCCTTTTGCATACAACTTTGGAAAATCTCGATACTAATAAATGTCAAATCAATTATATCGAAGATTAAAAACATGATCGTTTTCTTTGTTAAAGTTATTACATGTGCACATGAGATTGACCTTCAATATATAAATAACGATCTGAAGAATTATTATATGATTACATACAATAACAGCTATTTCCAGCAATATATAATCGCACATTTTGAACAAACGTGCAACTTCCTTCATTTCTATAATTGCAATCCCAATCGACGAATTACTTATACGAGTCCGAATGGCAACTGAAAAAAAAACAAACCACAAAACACGAATCCGTCTCCCACTCCTCAAAAGCTTCTCAACTGTATCGTCGACTGGTCTCATCGATAAGCAAGAGTAGCCGAGTTACAACAACAACTCAACCGCGTCGCGCCATTTCGAGTCCATCGCACTTTGCAATACACATCCATACGTACGCGCGCGGACAGTAGCAAACTTACGTCGCTATAATTACGGTATCACACGCGCGCAGTGTGTCAGGGCGAAGGTGCGATGCACCACATGCACACACCGGACTTCAGCTAGACTCTCGCGCGCGTGGGCTCATTCATGCCGGGCTTTGTATTCCGCGCACGAGCGGCCAGCGCACCGGTTCTTAATCACTGCCGGAGCTGTGGAGCCCCGACAACAAAGCGCGGCCCCGGGATGGCTATACCGGGAATTCGCCGATTTACCCGTGGGGTCCATTATATGCTGACGGAGGTGAAACCAAATTCTCGGGAGTCGTTTGGGGATAAAAGAGAGAGCCACCGTGAGATTTGCAAAAGATGTGGTTATTTATGGATTAGTTGAGGATTGTGCCGTGTGCATGTTTCTTGCTTTTCGATTATAATATTATATATAGCAGGGAACATGATTTTGTTTGTTTCTATTGCAGTGGAGATATATTTAATTCAAGTTTTAGGGTGTGTTATTTAGACGGTGACTTTCGTTATTCATGCGAGACTATTATTTCTAAAGAATAGAAAATATACATTTACAAACTTGAATTTCAATCTTTTTTATAAATTCACCTCAGCCAAGGCGATATGCCATGATGCAATCGACTCGATTTTTCACAGTCTCAATAAAACTATAAAAGTAAACTTGTTAGGCGAAACTGGACACTAAACGCATTGTATGTATAACATATTGCATCGCGATAAGCTTGTGTTATTTCTGCTTATGGTTTTATGCATGTCGTTATTTGCCCAGAGCAATGCCTATGTGGTCAATTTGACCGCGAATCAGATTTCACGAGTAAAGAATATCAAACTCCACTTACTCACATGTCTATTGTGTTAGGATTTATTTTCTCCTATACAGACCACAGACGGGTTAAACACATTCCTTCACGCGTGCGATCCAATCGTGCAATAAATAAAATAATTTAACGAAAAAAGAGGGAATACCTCAGTCGCGGTCAATCTAACAAATTCTCTGAGACCGTAAGCAATCTCGATGAAATTAATAAAGTTGCTGACCTTATCGAGCTGATTCAATATAGATAAAGGCCCCTCCCGGTCAATAAATTATTATCTTTCCAACGAAAATGAAACGAACGAAAGAAAGTCATCATCCCAATCTATTTACAGTAACACACGTGCAGTCGCGTAGGCGTGTAATAAATAACAATAATAATATACTAAATTTTTTATCGTTTCGTATACTTACATCTAACAATACATTCGTTAAGCTTCTTATTATTTAGCAATCCTAACGTTCACGTGGTTCTGTAAATTTAAGCCTCCTGACGATATTAAGCTCCATTATAGAGGTGCAAAAAGCCTCATAAATCTTGAGGAAAGGAATTTGACCAGAACCGTTGCTATAAACTTTCAAACATTCTTAATTCTTATATGAAAGCCAACGTTAATCTCCTACATTCTTGTACGCGATAAAACTTAACAATCGACTCCTAATTATCGCATGCTTGATACAACTTTTAACAATCTGTGATAATTTCTTGAATAATTCATAACGTGGCAAAATAAACTTGCACTTATTATCGTATCACTTTAAACTAGAGGAAAATCTTTGAAAATAATATAGCGCATTCTTACTTTGTAAATGTTGTAAGAAGAACAAGATCTCGACCAAGTTATTTTAAGTAAATATGGCCATATAAATCCCAAGCGATAAAATCCTCCTTTCCTTTTTATACACAGTGTAAGATTGGACACGGAACATCCCATGTACACAATAAGGCGAGGAGAGTCTCAAAGTCTCTCCTGAGACTTTCCCATCGTTATATCACGAGGCAAGCGGAGTTATGCGACAAAATTGAATCATTATTATAACTTGCGCGCCGTTGCATCGCGCGACGACGCGGACGACAACGACGTATAGTCGATGTCGACGGCGACCCACAAAGTCGCCGGCATGTCGCCGCGGCTTGTAGTGTGGGTTTCCGCCCCGTAAAAAGTAGGCTCGCTATTAGACCGGTACGCCCACACCCTTCGCTAATCGAGCGAGAGATATCTTTGTTCGAGCTCGTGGTCTTTCTTCAAGACTATAAAGAGAGAGCTTTCGATCTTTGAGCAAGGGAGATACTGATCTGCATTTTTACTTTAGCTTGTATGGTTATAACAATTATGATCTTTACTGAAGTGTAAGTTAACGAAATTTTTTGAATGATGGTACTTTAACTCGGCTATGAGACTTTATTTTATTTAACTAGATAAAGAAATGCTTTAAATGTTGTGATCCATGAATATTACAAAATATCTTTGTCAATAAAAGAAAATAATTGGTTTGATCTTTTACTAAACTTATAATAAATTGAATCTTCAAATATAACCATAACGCAATTTTAAATTTTACTTTATATACCGATTAACTTGTATAATGTTTTTTTTCAATAATGTATTTATAATGCTCGTAAATTCTATAATAAGTTTCTGCGTTATCGAAACATTTCTCTCCACAAATACCCTACATACATTAAAGTTTGTTTAGCATTATGCTTGGGATATAAGACGTGTAAATCGCTTGTATCTGTGCTTACTGTGTTTCAGTATAATAATTTTACTCTTAATATTGAACTTGATCATGGGCTATAAATGATGTTGCACATTTATATATGCAAATTCATGCTTTTCTCACATAAATATTATCAAAATTACACACAAAGATTTTATGAAATCTATATACCAATACACTAATCTTTGTAATATCTTATGAAACGAGAACAACCGAATAGAATCAACAAATATTATTTCATCGAATTATAATATCATCATAGATAACAGATGACCTACATCTTTTCAATTTTGCAACATATACTAGAATTATCCCACGTGCAATATGCACGTCAACCGTTTCATATATTACTCTCGTATGTACCGTAAGTTTTCAAACGCATATTAACCCACATGATATCCCCAGATGAGTTTAAATCAAACGCAACATTGAAAATCTATTCCTCGCACATGATTAAATTCCAGATCAGCTCCAAAGCTCCATCTCACTCGAAGCGCAGGTGCACATACGTTATTTCCCCACAAACGCGCACCTACAATCTAGAAATGGCCATTATCAACTGTATATACCCACTATAAAGCAGCAAATTTCTAGGTTATCAGTAGCTCTCATTCTCTCCATAGAATTCGCTATCATCAGGTGGCGCGTTGCACTCAAAGTTATGCCGCCGCTCTTATCGTGTGAGCCTCTCGCTATAAGACTATAGGGCCTACGGCAAAAAATGGTGAACGTGCGTGTTGCTTCGCGACTCTCTCTCTCTCTCTCTCTCTCTCTCTCTCTCTCTCTCTTTCTGTATGGGTCCGTATAGTAGAAGTGTGTCACACTGACCCGAAGCGGAGGCGACTGAGCTGCGGCGAACGAACGCACATACGCGGTGTTTTAGAATAACTTTGAGAGTCTTCCGCCGCGTTAACGGGGCCGGTCGATATGAGAGGAGCATTTCAATTTCCGCGTGGCCGAGGCGTATACCCACAGGAGGTGACGCGCTTGTCTTATAGCTTGTGTTACGGTGCGTATTGTAGACATGACACGACAGGCCGTGGCGAATTTCGTATTTTGCAAAAATGAGGCGAACTAATTTTCACGCTCTGTACGCTCCCGGCATTTCTTATGTTCGTTGTAGGATATAATGCTCTTTGGACTAGAAAATGTCCTTCTCCGTATAGAATTTTAGCTTTCTTATTCACATTCAGACACAATGATATATTTCTTTGATTCATTTAGTCATCCTCTCATACCAGTCGACATATTCTTATCTCAAATCGATCCCCTTGCATTTAAAAAAATAAAATACGATTACTTTTAAATAACCAATATTTATAATTTTAAAACACAAGCCTGATTCAATAATAACAAAAGCGAGAATCACTGTTTATTTTTTATGTTACCTAAAAGAAAGTCCGTTAATATTACTACAATTACAACCTAATCAAAATGAATAGTAAATCGAACCGAAGATTTCTAGGCCACCTGTCATAAACAACGGAAAAAAGCTTCTCGACAACGTAATCGAATGAATCAACGCTAGCTTCGAAATTTCGTTACCAATTGGCGTTGTAATACAATCAATCCTCATCACTCAATCTCATCCTGAAATCATAAATCTTCGCACGCTAATAAAAAAAAGGAAAGCAAAAACGATCATCAACGCGACCTACACAACTAGCTACTATTGTTGCCCACAGTTCACAGTCTTAAAAAAAAAATCTTCAAGAATAGAATCCAAAAACAATGGGTAATAACAACTCAGTGACCCTTATCGGGACGATCGGTGATTATTTGCGATTGCGAATCGCGCCCATCACGAACTCGGCTGATCGATGGCAGCGAACTGTCATCAGCTTTACGGTACTTAATCTATTCCCGTTTGTCAAGATTTTTAGACTGTATTACTGGGGTGAATTGCTAGAATAATTATTCGTGTATTATAAAGTACATTTTATTGTCGACATCCCATTTTTTGGTCTCAATCGTACACGTTCAAAAAACAAACATACCGCCAAAATTCTGAAATTATTTATGTTTCGGCATTAAAATTCATACATCCATTTATGAATTCCAGAAGTAAACATAAATATACCTGAACTCGCAGAATCGAATGACATTCCATATACAACAGCTGCGGAATTTCCACAGTGGGTGGGTCTTTTGGAAAGAAAAAAAAACGAGAATCTCTCTATTATAGATAGCGAATTCCTTTCATACGCGGAATTCCACGCTATATAAGAAATGGAAGCAGACGCCGGAGCAATGAAAAAGAAATTTCACCGCAGGCGGATACTTATACATCCCAACACGTGATGTGTCATCGCACCATCATCATCACAGCCTTTCGCGCTTCCTCTAAACCTATGATTATGTATTCGGACTGGCCATCGCGAACACCACAACGTCGTTTGCGTCGCATACAAAGTGCGAGAGAGAGGATTGATGATACACTTGAAGATAGCGAGAGAAATTGCTGGTGCAAAAAAATTCTCAATGAACCTGACGACACCAGTCTAATTTAACGATGGAAAACATGAGTAAAGATGAGACAATAAATCTCTAGATTGACGTAAGAAATTTAATTATGGAGCATGCAAATTATGGAGTGCAAACTTTCGTATGGATTCAGTTGGCATTGTAAGTAGCAATTTCGCGGCATGATGGCATGTAGCAATTCTAAGTAGATAATTATATCTTCACTGAACTTTCGCTTAACAATTGTTGGCAAATAATAAATAGCTATACGTTTTTTTCTTTTCGGATATTTGATCGATTTTTAAATAAATCCAAATCAAACATTAAGAGGAAATTTATTAGAAAAATCAAAATATCCAATAAATATTTAAGTGATTCAGATACGCTACTCTCGCTTGCGGTACAATCATAATTACAGCCAAGTAAAGAAAAAAAAATGAAATACCTCCACGCGAGTCAGTTGTAAAAAAAAAACTTCCTCGTGTTCACCTTTTCTTTATACACCTTGGAACCAGATCATATCTAAAAGTTTCATCGAAGCCTCCTGAATTTCTCGTCTCCATTGTGTCCCGGTGGCCAAGTAGGCGTGCAAATTGAAAATGAGCCACCGTACATGCCTTTTCCTCCTCTCACTTTATAACGAACTTTTCTGCAGCATCATCTAATCAATTTTACACAAAAACAATCTCGCCGACCTTTTTGCATGTAACGGAGTATACCGAGAAGTCGGACGACTGCGCGCGAGTGTATACGTACACGCCAAGCTGTGTGTTTGATCCGTTAAAATACGCGCCTGGAATTGTGCCATCGATCGAACTAGTGTTCAAGGATCCTTACACTGGCGCATTGATCGTCTTGACCCATTGTTCGTACGCAGTCGTATATGCAAAACGTCGTGTTTTAACACGCCGTTGCATTTCTCCTTTTTCGATGTAAAAACGAAGCCGCGGATTTCACTGCAAATATTTCGCGTTTTTTAAAGGCGACCGAGTTTGTATACGCTAAGACTTCGATTAGTCATAATTATTCATAAGGAGCCTACAACGTAATCTGACAATTTCTACGTGCTTACATTTGAAAGTTTCCTGGGATTTAGTCGTAAATATTGTTGAAGATTTTATCCTACTTGATAAATTATAATAATGGTCGGCAGTAGATGACATCCCAAGGTGTGCTTTTGAATAATGGCTTACCTGTAACAAAAAAAAAGATTGCGGTTAAAAATACGTAAAATATGAATTAAGTAATTAATAAAAACGTAAGTAAAATCATGTTCTGCGTATTTATCGAAAATTAGTGTAATTCTTTCTCGTTGCGAGTAAAAACTGTAAATAGCAAAACATACGCCCACACATATTATCTGAGTAACGATCATTCCGTAGGATTTCAAAAATTCTTATCTAAAAATTGTAAGAAAAATTCCAGCGTTCGCCAACCAACGAAAAAAAGACGAGAAACCAATCTCGCTCAAGATAGGCGCGAACATATAATATCCGTGGATTCAGCAACAGCAGCTGTATTAACAAGCACAGCAGCGCTATACTCCTTATCAGAGCCCGTTCGCTGAGCAGCGAAGCAGTACTGGGTCAGTGGGTCCGCGATTTTTGCGCTGACCACGAAAGAGAGAGAGAGAGGAACTGAGCCTACTCCCGCGTGTACGTGCGCGTCCGCTAAAAGCACCGAGTGGCCATTAACTTGCGCCGGCAGCAGCTCCTCTAGTCCGATTTTTGTCGGTTCTTCGCCGCGCCTGGAGAGCCATTCATTGGCTGGGCGCAGTACGTGTATACAGTGTATTATAAGGGAAACTTGGAGCAAGTGAGCTGCGCGTGACTGAACGAGCGTACACAACGGATACTACTGAAGTGCGCGCCAGTGAGCTAACCTGGCGGAACGAAACTTCGCTCCGCTGGTTTTTCTGGTTTTTTTTTCTGTTTATTTTCATTTGCCGGCGTCACGAGCGACTTACGCGAGGAGCAATGTAGTTTTTGTAATTAATGCGCTTTGAATGTATACGATGCACTAGAATGTGCCGGGAGAGATTTCCGCGTAGTGCTGATTGTAGCACTATTGCCTTCGTCAATCATGATTATCAGTTGAATTTATTGATGCCAAACGCGTAAATCTTAATTTTTTTTTTAATTCGAAGCTCACAATCGTATTTATGTATAGAAGAAATCATTAAGTTAGAGTTTTTGTTTCAATTGGACAGTACTGGCTAGATAAAATTTAATTGTTAGTTAAATAATATTCAATAAAAAATACGCTTCGTACAGTAGTTAGTTGATGGTGCGGATGAAAATGCCGAATGCCATAAACTCCTACCATTTCTACTTCTAATTCAACATCACACGCAAATAAGTATCATTAATTATGCTTGCCAAAATAAGTGATGGTATGCGAATCGGAGAGTGGAAGAGTTCAATGAATGGCAATAAGAAATAATTATCGCACGAAAATATTTTTGAAGGTGACTTTCGATTTATATTAGGAGCTTTGATAGAAGTTAATATTCCAGGCGACACCTTCTACACCTACGACAACAGTTTTCATTCTAATCACGTTAGTATAGTATTATAAAATTTCACTAAGTTTTGCCAGGTTATATATTATTTTATTATTGCATGATTTCATCATTGAATTATATAAAATAATAAAAGGCACGATGAAACGAACTATAATACTTAAAAGCATGAAAGAATCTACTTATTTCATACTTAAACATTTGTAAGTATCTAATCGAGTATACTTATATACTTATTGTATTTTAAATAACTATATCTCAGATAAATTATATAAATGATATTATATGAAATTATATTATATAAAAGAAGAAACAAAAAATGCACTCGATGTTAATGGCACGTAATCTTTAACGTAACAGTTGTATAGCAAGAGTGGCCCAAGCAGCAGACCCATAAAGAAGGCACTTTTGGCATAGGTGGCACACCGCTATATATACATTTTGCGTACAGAATCTGTTGAGGGAAATGGAAAAATGGCTATGCGCCACCTATCGCCGCTAGCCAGATACTTAATAAAGAGCCAGAAAGTTTAAGCAGTGGGGGGAGAGGCCAATCCAAAACTGTTTTGTTTTACGACTACTAATAATATGGCTTGGAGCTACCAATACGACTGATTCCGCATGCTCACGTATAACACTATAGTATATGTGGCAGATCTTTTTTTCTCCAAGTACGCCTTAGTGAAGCTATTTGTAGAACTCTTATTATACTCAAATCATTCCAAGTCTTCGAATATAGAAGCAAACACGTAAATAACTCCGAATGGCATTCAAAATTACCTATCCCGTTACCAAAAACTCTCAGTACTCGTTTACAGAGCCGAAAGAATAATTTCGCTTGGGAAATCAGGAATCACCTATACTGTATATTACGTAGAGTCTCTTCGCTAGTCTACGGCTTCGCCAACAGAAGCAGTTTTCGTAACTCGCACTTACTCTCTCGTTCTTAGTATCTATCCAGCACCGACTCCCCAAAGAAAGCAGATTATTTCCCCTTCTCCGAGGTATGCCCATAAAATGCTCTCATTTCCAATTAAAAGCACTTGCAGCGGGCGAGGACAGCGCCTCTCGCAACTGTAAATCCATCTTTCGAACTGCAGTGCAAGTGCGCGCTCGTGCTATATAGTACGTCGTTCGTCGAACCGAGCGTTTTTCCTGTTCTCGCTGACGTTTAACATGCTGCACGACTGCAACAAACATATACAGCCCTGGCATTGCCATTTACTTCGTCGATTCGCACCAATCGCGCGCTCATGCTGCCGATTTATTGGGTTCTTGGGTATTACGCCTATAAGTGTTCCGTGTTTTCGCTATTTCAGAGGCACTCTTTTTCTCCATGTGATTATGTAAAAATCTCTGTGCAATACTAAACTATTTTCAATTTTCCAGTAAATGATTTTTTCGCGAGCACACGGGTTTAATTTGATTTTTGTCAATTTTCATCCAGTTTTTAAGGGACCAAAGATAAACAGCATCTTAAAGCAAAGATAATGATGGATCGACATTTACCTGTTTACTCTCAAGTGTAAAATATCATATTTCCGCTTACGGTCATCGATTCACGACGATCGCGTTTGTTGGGTATCTGAATCGACGCCGAGTATCGCGTAAATGTATCTCCATTTTGATAGATAATTCTAATAACAGGATATATCGCACCAGTTGCAGCACCCGATCTCCCTCGGGTATAAAAAGGAAAGGATTCATCAAACCTTTCCTTTACTGGACACGTCTGATTGAGTCAGTGCACTACATACTGAGCTTCAATATTGATCACTTTTATTACTTTTAATAGTAGAGTGACTGCTATTGATGTGAATGACTCATAAGGAAAACTAGACCATATCTGTGTACAATTAGCGAATGTATTTTTGAAATAATCCTAATATTATCGTTCTAAGTTTTGAATTCCAATAAAGTATAGGTATTCATGATACAGAGTTGGAAATTCATTCTAAAATGCTTTATCGATTGATGTATAATTTAAAGGAAAGCATAAATTTTAACCCCATAAATACAACAAACAATTTGCCGTAAATGCTATGAATTAAGCGTGTCGACAGAGACCATAATCACAGGGCATCCTTCATGCGCCTCACAAGCCGAAAAACGCTTTCTCAGAACCAGTCCTAGAAAATTAATCTGCCAGAGCTGATCAAACTCCTGTGAAAAATTGCATCGTCTTTCCTCTCCAGTCCAGTAGGTTAAACTGTATACGCATCCATCTGCGTATAGAACACAGGTATCTCTCGATATTATAGCGAGGCGAGAAGGTAGTCTGTGTGTGAGTTGAGCCTCGACTTATCCACGAGATAAAATCATCGGATGGTAATTTAGACAGCGTAATAATTCAGAAGACGCAGCGGCGCTATCCCCTCGAGCCCATCGGATTTCCCCGGTATAATATCCGTGCGCTTATCGCTGTGATCTCACTCGGCTGCACGCCGGGTGTCAATATAACCTCGGCTAGCCTCGGGCTAACTTGTCGCGGAACGATATCTCGTTCAAAAGTTTTCAGCGATTCTAATCGCGATCGACGAGATCCTACTCGGATTTGTCCTTTCCGAGTGAAAAACTATACATGTAAGAAATCGACGAAACTTTGCTGAAGTATGATGCATGTTGTGTGCCACGTACTTCCGATCAGCTGATTGAGAAGCATTTGTTAGTCCAAAAGGTGTCTTGTAGATGTTGCAGTTCGCGACAAGTAAACCACATGCTACGCTGAATCTTTCAAGTTTTATTGCTGTCTGCGAGTGACGTTCGATGCTGCATCACGTTCCAACGTATGTATATTATAAGTATTCAGCTCGAGACATCAGAATACCGTTAAGGGGTAGATCCAAGATCCGAAGAAGCTATATACTATGTATATACACAAGTGAAACGAAGCTTGATGATTATATTTTATATATATACTCGCTTTCTTTCTTCACTGTCTGCGGTCATTTTTCAAGACCTCTTTTTGATAGACATATTAATACGTGACTATAGAGATAATTTATCAAATTTGCGTAGAAAAGAGAAAGCGCCGCGTCGTAATTTGAGATTACAGAGGCGCGCGCGCACGCTGCGTTGATGTATTTTTCGGCTGTCATTGAGTTCTATTGTTGGCGTTGTAATAATCACGGCGAAGTCAGTAGTGCGTACACAGCTTTTAATAAAAAGAGACGTTCTAATTAGCCTGCTTGAGGTTTGATTTACAAGATTAATGACGTTTTTGAGCATACACTGATGAATCAATTTTTCAAACAGAGGCTCCGGCAGTAGAAAACAGTATAATCAACATTGATTTCTCTTAGATATTTACATTCTCCTTTAGTCACGACAAATTTTTAATTTTTAATCAATCTCATTGTTTTATCGAACAATCAAAAGAAATTAAAAACTTTGACAGTGAAATCAACTGTGTACAACGATTCTAATTTCTGGTTTTGCTGTTCGCACAAGATTATTTCCTCTCCCAACATTCTCAAGCATGAATATAATGCACAAACTTGCATCCGCTTCTAATTAAACGTTTCCCATAGACAGAGCGATAGTATTCACTGGGTAAAACTAAAAAAATCATCATTTTTAGTTTGCAACTTTTAGCATAACCCGTTACGTCTTACTTTGTATGGTATCGAGTGATTATAATCGCGCCATTCGACCTAATGAGCAGATTCAAGCGTCTGTAAATCAGACCCAAGAACATCAACGGACATATGTGTGCTGTGGCCGCGCAAGTTTCAAACCGGCACGCCGTTTGAATGCATAGATAATAATCGACGAAATTTTACACTTTAAGGTCACATCAAGTCATATACACTCGTATATAGGTAAAGATTTTTCTAGCCGATTTATATGGCGATAATTAATTCCGAGCTACAAAATACTTTCTATCATGTTTGATGGCTTCATTTTATTTGTTCTAAGGAGATCATTTGGGAGAAAAGTCGCCTGTGAATTTCCCTTATCGCGATTCAGAATCTTTTACTTTCTCAAGTGAAAGTTTTTGGACTTTGGAATGGTCACTTATCAAGACTTATCATATATGCAAAGAATTTTATTGATTAATCACGTGTTTGTAATATATTCATGATAAAATTCTTTTAACGTCCTTTGCATAACGACGAATCAACGTACGAGAAAATAAGCTTCATTTTAACAAAGTTTAATGCAAAAGTACATTTAATTAATGTACAGATTACATATAAAAAATGAAATTTTTATACCCAACATTTAAGGTATTTTATTTTCTATATATCACACTTTCTTTTTACTGCATGCGTTCGCTAAAATTTGCTGTCGCGTCAGATATCTTTATCAAAGTATTGCATAAAATAATAAAATACACTGCGGTGCAGTAACTCGGGCGTTATCTCGACATAGCCCACAGGCACTTTCGACCAGTCGTGCTCACGGTCGTATTATGTTTGCGTGTATAAAACGTATACGAGTATATAGCGCGTCTCTGCCAAACTATATGTGGACGCTGTAGGGACAGAAGAATCGATTTTGGCTTATAGCGACTCTCGTCTCTTTTCTCAGATTCGTATCAACGGGGTTCGAGGCATTGAACTTGGCGGGTCCGGATCATTGGAGATTCGAGTGCGAGCTTCCAATGAGTCACTGGACTGTGGCCGGTGTAAGCCGGCTTATATTGACGAGGGTAACTGGTGGCGAAGGTGGCGGTGGGTCGCAGCCCTTGGGTTGGGATGAAATCAATATAATGGGTTGCACGCGAGACAACTATGTCTTCTATTTTGGAAATATTTCGCAGTGCTTATAGGCAGAATTGAAGATATTATTTGGAATAATATTTCTTCTGATCTGTATAGAAAAATCGAGAATTTAATGATCTAAACTACAGAAAAATCGAGAGAAGAAAAAAGAAGATATGTAAAACGGGATCGTAATAATACGTGTAAACGATAGTACTTAAATTAATCAGATAAGCGCGTTAAAAACAATGAGCGTCGATCGAATTAGGTATCAAGAGAAGATGAGCGAAATAAAGTCCAACGCGCAGCGAGTGTCGATATTGAATGTCAATGAAACCATTAAACCGTGGTAGCCCTTTAATACTATTAAGAAACCGAACAAGCTGTCATCTTTGCATTAGCGGAGTATGCTAATTTAATTATTGAAGTTCAAGTAGGAGAGGGTCGATGTCTGGTATTCAATTACAGTCTGACTTGTTTCTCTTACTCGAACATTGACCCACTACAAAGTTTTTTTTGCAAAGTATCATATGCTTTACGTATCTTAAGTTTATTCGACATTATAATATATAGTATGCGAATGATAATAAGATTATAAAATTTACTATATTAATAAAATTTCCGTGGAGAAAAATTGAGCGTTTAATTTTCTCAAAATAAACTTCCGATCACTTGTTTTTATGCAACCATGTAAACTTTTATAGGTCAATGACTGTCCTAGAAAGTTTAATGCACTTCATTAAATCATTCAAGTTCGACGTGTGAAATGCTTTCATCATCATCATCATCAGAAAATTAAATCATTATTTTTATGACCTCTTACTCTAATATTTGAATAATAAAAACTGCAGTACTGGTCAACAACATATAACGGTAAATTAGAAACTTGCTTTTATATAATGTAATTAAATTAACGACGCAACACTTTTTATTATATTATTTACTAGTAGATAACTGCCTCATTCGTTATCAAGACTCTACCACAACATCCTACAGAAGCTTATTTATAATTCAAGAATACTATCTTGTTTTGATTACATGCAAGTATTCCAATGTAACAATCCAGCCTGTGCAATCAAAGTAAACAATTCCGCGAGAATCGTCAAAGGTTCGCATACTATATTTACGCTCTTGCCGCCACGAATAAAGAAAAGCTTGGCCCCGTATCGTATAGCAGGATCGTTAAAAACTTGCGTCAGAAGAAGAAGCTCGTATCGTGAAGCGAATACTCAACGACGACGACGACAAGTCGTCCAACAGATACACCAGCAGCAATAATCGAGACATCTGTTTGTCGCGAAAGCGGACAACAACGACTGCGCTCGTCGCGTCCTTTGAAAATCGCTTAAATCGGAACGTCCTTGTATACGCATCGCACATACATGCATGTACAGTAGCCGTCAGTCGGAGATCACTGATCGTGCAGATCTTGGCAGCTGCTCAGATATTCGTGGATCGTCGCGTGTACCACTGCAATTCGTGACATTCGTTACACGTGGCAGTATATACAGTAGCAGCAGCCAAAGCCGAGAGGAAAGGATTTCACGCGCTGCACACGTTCATCTCGATTTCCCACGCCGCGCTCCAGGAAATTTCAGCTGTTTTTTAAACGGCGGGCCTTTCGCGAATGGGCGCCTGCATATATCGTCGAAGTTCGCCGACGAAACTTTTTTTTGAGATTTTTCGTTTACGCTTGAGGCACTTTCGCGAAAGATACGAGTCTTATCGAATAGTCATTAAGCGCTTTTACAGAATCGATTTTCTTCACTGCTTATGTTGGGTAATCGAAGTTATTTCGTGCCACGGCAAATTAGTCGATATTCAATTTAATTGGTGAGAATCAATCAGGGTTGGTGCATTCTTAAAAAGAATAGCATGTTTTCTGAACGTATATATTTTATTAGAAAAGTAAAAATAATATATATATTTATAAATATAAATAATCATTTGGGCATAAAAGCCCCTCGAGAAAGTTGAATAAGAAGCTCAAAACAAAAACAACAATCTAGAATATTTATATTACGAGCATGACGCACGAAGCATCACAAAAGTTTTTTAACAAAATCAATTTGCCAACGCAAAGGTTTTAGCGTGGTATATATACTTGGGTGGCAAATGAAATACGCGCTTGTGCAGTAGTGAGCCTCATTAGTCCTGATCTCCCTTGCAGCGCTGCATGCATGTTCGTCTTTACGACATCGTATTTTTTCCGAGGCTAGACGGTCAGTGAGTGCTCGTATACCTACATTATATGACTCCAGAAAGAAAGCGAAGAAGGTACGAGAAGACGTCGACGCGAAACGAAATGTATACTCCATCGCCCCTCGTGTTAGGAGCTATAAGGTCGAATTCGCGAACAAGGCAAGTGGGTGCAGTTCTGTTTGAGGGTGTGCCCCTATAGGGCAGTAAAAAGCTATTTCTCTAGAGAATTCATTGTTTTTTAAAACATTCATACCAGGGTGATGTATTGAATTATCTAAAATGTTGTCACAAATGAATTTCTGTACAATATCAACGGTTAAACAATAGTAATGCTACGAAAATTGTTAAACAATAAAAAAATTGTTTTGCGAGGATTTTTCATGTATGTTTCGGATATCTATATAACATATAAAAGGTCGTTATAACTTGATAATGATAGAATCTCCTAGAATGAGTGAGAAATATTGTAATGTGTTTTAAAAATACGTAAGAAAATCGTCCCTAATGCATGTAAGTTCACGTTGAACGTCAGTCTGTTCCTTCCAATCAATCAAATTCGATATAAATTGTTTATTTATTTAAATTAGCTATTTCCTCAGTTACTTTGATATCCGTAGCACTTTCTCGAGTGACATAACGCATGTTTTAAATTTTATAACACCAGTCCCATCTTGAAATGATGAAGAATAACATTAGTGCAGATAGAAAATAGTAAAACCATCTTCAACTGACATTTCGAATTTTTCTGGCCGCTTACGGAACTGCTTACACGTAACAGCGCGAACAGATTGTAAAAATCAAACTTTCCCCGTGAGAATCAGGAATTAGGAAATCTTTCTGGCATTTACAGAGGATTCATAAAGAGGAATTACATTCCATCAAACCTTTGCATCCCATTATAAATTTATAGCTATACACATAATCGATTCTATATACTTGACGTGGTACTAGAATTACTAATATTTTAACTGTTGATCTTGTCAATAAAGTGGTGTTGGTTTACTGAATTAAATATAATTCTTTAAATAAAATAAAAAAAAAAATTTTAAAATGTCTAAATAACTGTTAATTTTTTTCAGTATAAAGTTTCTTTCAACATGCAATAAGCTCCAAATTTCTCTTTATACAGCTATAAAATTATACAGCACGTGATTCCAAACTTATAATTTTAATATAATGAAACCTAACCATTTGATGCGATTTTTCAAAATGTTCGAGTGAAAACTACCAGAAATACTGGAGATCTTGACGTAAAAGTCATTTCAGCTTAGAAAACCAGAAATGTTGCCAGGAGCATCGTCATCAATCATCAACCTTCTCCGGTCGGTAGCAACTCCACGACCGCAAGAATGCGCCACAAGGAAGACGTCTAATAATTTTTACAATGGATATAATTATTATACAAACTTTTTAAAATCCTAATACTGAATTAACAATCCATTAATTTAAATCAACGCGTACGTGTAGTAAGTTATTTATTTTATTTTTGTTTTTGAACACAGAAATAGAAAGCACTGTGAGTGACTCTAACAATCAAGAATGAGTTAAAATGCATGTAAATCTAAGAATAGAATGGAATTTCTGCGACAATCAATGTCCGTGCTTTCGAGCATCATCCCGCAGAAGATAGCTTTCTAGGTTTCTTACACGAAGACTCTTTACGTAAAGCAACATCTCTTAATCTCGCCCGCACAGCGAGCGGTATACTATACGCGTAATCCTCATTTACGACTGGAAAATGTCCGCGCGTGTCGAGTCTCTCTTTTCTCGTTTGGATGTTACAGCAGCGCAGCAGCTTCCTGAACCACCAGCGGCACTTCCACTTGAAAACCACAGCTGGCTCGGATGTCACGACACGAGGTGGAGACGAGAGAGAAAGAGAGGTGGTCACTGATATGCACACCCGAAGCACTTTCGATTTCTCGCGCAAAGTTACGAAGCAGCAACGTCGCGACGGTTCGATGACTTGTTTACATCTTCCTTTCAAGGGTCGTTAAACTTTTTTTTGTTTTTTTTTTAATCGTACAAAGGTATCTATAATTGTGATTAGCTAAATTTATTTAGTATAATGAAGATCTACGATTAAATTTAACAACAAGTTGTATTCTTTTCTAAAAAACGTGGGAGAAAATTATTTAGCAACTTTTGATTATATAAGCCTTTTGTTATTTAATAGGAGCTTTAATAATTCAATTCAAGTATAATGTAAAGAAATAAAAAATTTGTTTTACTTTCTCCAATACAAATGATGAAATACAGATTTAATTTTTCATTGCGCTAACAAATATTATCACAATGAAATAGATTTTATTGTGAAATCTGACTGCTGTGACGTAATTAGATATATAATATTTTTTTATTAATAATAGTTTATGGATATATACTTTATTATTAAATAATATTTTTATGCACATTTTATAATTTTATATTACGAATTATTAAGAATAAATAATTTGAAAAACAATTTATTTAACGTTTTTTTAATTGCAATGCAGGTGCAAACTTTTACTTTCTTTCAAAGTTGTGCGATGTTTTATTACTTGTATTCAGTTCGGCGTAACCGAACCACATTTTTATTTTACTTTCACCAATATTGCTGCCAAAATCTTTCCTGTTCTTTGTTCTGACTTTTATATTTGTACGAAAGAAAGTTATTGTATCATACTTTTTAAAAGTAATAAACAGAAGAAAACTGAGTAAACTTGAATTTCTACAATATTATATGTAATTTAAAAAATCTAGGAAAAGAAGAAAGTAATTGATTCAACAAAGACATTAAAAAAACACCGTTCTCCTTGGTACAAAGTTATTATAGACATTTATAAACTATAAGGCACCTTCGAAAATGCAGCATTAATATCTATACACATTTACAAAAAGTGACTCGCAGAAAAACCGAATTCGTGCTCGAGCATAGTATTTTCGAATTAACCCTGTGCATTATATCCTTGACCGTCAACTCTCCCTTCCATTCCGAGCGTATGCACCCCATGCTAATGAATCTCCACCACCACCACTAGTTCAGCAAAATAGCGCGTGACGAATTTACGACGCGCACACAAACACGCGCACGCGTATAAGTATATAATACACAGAGACGGCGTCGGGCGAAGGCCATCGAGCAAGCTGTGGGGCATTATATACCTGCCTTCAGCATCAGCACAAGTACAGAGGGAAGTCAGCACGGAGAGTTTAGAAACTTATCGCGTTCGCATCGGTCAGCTGATCGCATCGGCGTCACGCGAGCCGGTCACTCTGCAGCACACGTCCAATATACAAATGTAAGTACCGGTCGATGCCGAGGAGGCAATTTCTTTTTTTCTTCTCTCTTTCTCTCTCTCCTCTCGTTCTCGGCTTTAAACTGCACCTCAGGGTCATCTCGTTTAGCGGCGAGTGTATATAGCTGCAATATCGCCACGCGCCTCGCGTCATCGACACTGCTAATACCTTCGACGAAGGATCGAACGAGATGCCGCGCGCGAGTGCGAGTATATTATACCAACGCGCTTATCGTAATCTCTCGTGTACCGCGACGTTTAACCGCGGCACTTACAAGACGCGGTTCTTTGAGAGATTGGGCTCTTTTCTTCATTTTCGTTTTTTTTTTTATTTTTTTAAGATTCGACGTAGGAATGTGAAACTTTTTAGTGGCTTATAATAAGCTCGTGACATTTTTTATAGATAAATTTCGTAAGCGTTATACATTAACGACTCTCTCTGCGTAGAGTTGGCGAGTCGATTAATATGCTTTTTTTTAAATTTATTACATTATTAGAAAGGACTTTTTTCTTGTTTACTTAAATTGCTTTGCGAGTGCATAATATTTGCTTACTTGTCTTTGTTGTTACAATAAGATTTTCCAACAAAATCTAAATATACCAAAATCTTTGAATTAAATATAGTAATTTACTTTAACATTTATTTAACAACGTTCAATCATATAGATCACAATAGACATGAATATTTTATACAGGCAAAATAATATAATATCCGCAAAATTTTATGGAGAATTTATATAGTAAATATATAAAAAAAACAGTACAAGATAATAAAAGACGATTGTCAAACTTATGCATAACATTATGTTTACTCTGTAGTAAGATAAAACGATAAATAAAGGTAGTAGGATAGCAGCTTATCATTAGTAAATAATGGTGCAACGAATTCTATACTAAAATGATTCAGGTCATGTCGCCTCTCGCGATGCTGTTTATTTATAGCAGCTCTAAAATTTTACGCAAGTAGACAATAATTATGCAATACCACTCATAAAAACAAACAACCAAGTGACGCGTTTTACTTTTTTTATGAGTAACGTATATTGGGATAATCAAATACTTTTATTAATCGAAAACTTCCGACGTTTGAACTATCTCTTCTTTAATCGTTAGTACTCGCTTATAGAGTATACTCTTTCAGAAACGTATGGATCCCATTTAAAACTCGGCTATTGTGACAGCCCCTTAATCCATATTCAATGTCAGTACAGTCTATAGCATGTCACACAATTTTACCAACCTTACAGATTCCGCAATGAAAATTCATGAACCCCTGTGATATCGGCCTCCCGCATCAATCGGAGAGTGTAAAGAAAAAATTCAGAAAAACAGCCTCCACAAGAAGAAAACTTCACACTAAACAAAACACGACCGCACTATACAGTAAACACACGCGCGTCGCCTCGTGTATCACGTGGTCGGCCTCTACCCCGCACTGCGAGCATCAGAGTAGCGAAGCGTCTCTTCTGCTCCTAAAGCTTCATTCACACAAGTACACACAGACACTTATAATAGAGAAAACGCTGCCACAGAGTGTGAGAGAGAGAGTGAGAGCTCGCAGCCGGCACGAAACGAGGGTGAGTCGACGGCGCGGCACCCCATGGGGGACTACCGGCTGCCCTCGTGTGCGCGCCGCTGTGGACCAAACATCTGTCAACCCCCCCACCAGTGCGCCCCCGACGACGCAGTCGTCGTCTTCGCTTCTCGCCGCCGCACACACACATATTATACGCACGTATAAGTATAGCTCTGCTTCGAGGATATATAATATGGTATACGGCTCTGCGCTCGACGACACACGCCGCCGACGCGCTCGCGTTTTATTTGGCTAAAAGAGCGCGTGCGCACGACATACATCGAGCTTCTGTGTGTGTGCGAGCATTAGACGGCCACGCGTGGAGATGATGCGGGGAAAAAATGGGTGATGAGCGTCAAAAAGCGACGAGGTTGCTACTGATGCGTTTTGCTTCATGCTGCTGATGCAGGATTTTTTTTTACGTCTGTTTGAGGTCTCTATACATATAACAGATTTAAAACACGTTGTTTCGTAAAACTAAAAAGTAGATGTTTAGAAACTATTTAAAAGGACAGTTTGAGTTTTGTTAGAAATAAGAGTTTCACGTAAAATAGCTTTATTTATGTATACTAATAAAGGCGCGATGAAACACATTGAATTAAGATGTGGTTCCTATACCAATTTCGCAGAAAGATCAATTTAGAAATGTATGTCAAACTTTTATTGTAGCGCAGCTTTTGCGCTGTTATGTGTTTGCATAATGACTCCAGCCCGAAATAGTACTTATACTTACAATTCTATGTCCTAAAAACCATAGTGTGCATTCAATGCCTATATTGATATTCAATTGAAGAGCAATTATAATTTTAAATAAAATACACGACTCACTGTACTTAACACAGATTTAAATTGTTCTAAAATTGGTATACAAATAAGTTTAATACAGAATTTATAATATGTACAATACAAAGATTGTTAAAAAAAACTGCCTATTACAATCAATAAACAAGACACTCCTTCCACCCCAAGCATAGAGTAAAAGCTCTAGCATGCTTCGAAATCTTGATACCGAAAATCCGACTCATTAATCAAAGCAACACGAAAATTCAAATGACTTCGAACCCCAGGTCCTAGAAATAGCGTAAAAAAAAATGCGGAGATTCAAACAGCTACACGCGCACGCCTCTTTCTTCCCCACGTCCCTGTGCACACACTTTTCTGCCCCGTCTTTTCTCTCGACGTTCTCATTCTCCCAACTCATTCCGTATACGTCAGCTACTCCCACTTCATGTCAAAGTTCGAGCTGAGAGGCGAAGGGGAACGCGACGACGGATCGCATGGATAATTTAAGAGAGTCGGCTAACTAAACGCGTGCACAGGAAAGAAAGCTGCCGTTCATGCAAGACTCGTTGTCAGCCGCATGATCCACTGCGTGCGACTCAATCAGACGACGAACTTTAATATACCTACTCTCTTGTTGATTGCGGTCGATGGAATTTTTTTGATGGGTTTCCTGACTACGAAGCGTCGAGATTATATTTTCTGGCTTTTGTTTCTTGACAATTGTGACCAATGACCATTTTGCATGGGTACAGCGTACATTTGTAATTAAAATTCAATACTTCTATCGAAAAGGAAATCGAATAAATTATCAAATTGAAATTCCGCAAAGTTATTCAATGTAATCAATTTTTAAAAATATATGACATTGAATAAAAGCCTTCGACCATAATGGGCTGTTGTTTATCTTCAATTAAATACGCTCCTTGAATTCTTACACACCATCAGAGTCACTACACCAATAGTCCCGAAAAAAAAATCAAAATACAATCGTCGAAACCTCAAAAGGTGATCGCGACGTGAACAAATTGGCAGATGCGCTTCGCCGCGACTCGTTGCCGGAAGTGTCGTGATAATTTAGCGCATCCCATTAATAATACCTCGAGAGCCGACCTCTACTATAAGCCGTGTACACACACATTTGCCTGATGTATATAACCCACGCTAAACAGTCCGTACGCGCTCTTCGCAATTAGAATTGTTTCGCGGCTTATTAAGGACGCGCGCACGACTCTCGCGTGGCTCTGAATAATTGCTCGTCTGCAGCGTATTAGTTCAACAACAACAGCAGGGGCGGAAATCGTAAAGTTCGGCGCGTCGCGCGGTCGTTGCGCAAATATCGTTGTCGTTGCGTGCCGCAAAGTAAACAGGGTAATGCGCGCATTGTGGCCACTTTCTTCCTCGGAATCACTGTCATTCACTGCGTGCGGCAGTCTCGACTTCGAAGAAGAAACCTAGACGCGAAGCAAACACACAGGATGAGTCGGCTTTTCCATTACCGGCCGGAGTTCGCTCTCGCTTTGCGCGTAGTATTGTTTTTAGAGTGCGTTTGAGCGTAGCGCAACCGCGTGCGCGGATGCGCGATGGAAAAAACGTGTAATTAGGGTTTGGCTCGAGAGGATTTATCGCGTGCGAGACTTTTTTTTCAAGGAGCGTATGGTGTCTTTTATGGTGGAAAATAATAATCAATTTTTGTATGTATTTATACATAACGCGGAAGTTTTTTTAGGAACTATACGGGAAATGCGACGACCTATTTTATTGTTTGTTTGCCTTTTTGAAAGTTTCCCTGTTTCGTTGGGTATGTTTATTAAAAGGTGTTTATTTTTGGATACTTCAAAGCCACGTTGTTTTTATTTGCATTTGAATTCAGCGTATAATAATTATATGGTCTGGCAATATTATGCGTAGCAATTTTTTTATTCATTCAAAGTTACTGGATAACCGAACCTGAAACTTGCAACAGTAATAAAACACAGGATTATAAAATGACTAAAACGGTGTGAGCTATGAAACATAAGCGATTCGAGAAATGATGATATAAATTAAAATAACAGGTTCAGCAGCTTTTTTTAGAAAAGGTGTGCATTTACGAGAGAAACAGATCAGCTTTCGGGATTTTGTTAGCACTGCATCAGTCAAAGTCTACGATGAAGTAAGGGTTTTAAGCTTAAATATATATCAAAAAAATGAATCATATTCATGCTCAAATTATACTGGCACTTGAAACGAATCATAAGCTCAAGTTGTCATAACAATCAGTGCAGAGCTCAGACGAGTCAACGACCACAATAAATTAATAACGGTAGCCAGAGACTATTATTTACTAGAAAGCCATCAGGCGCAACAAACTACACTGGACCGAGAGAGAGAGAGAGAGAGAGAGAGAGAGAGAGAGAGAGAGAGAGAGAGACAACGCGTCACATCCCATATGTATTATATTATATACGATTGCACGCAGCAGCATCCGCGTCTATCTTCACTTTCATCATCGCGCTCTCAGTTTTCATGCCACTCGTGCACTGCCGCGATGCTACTTATTTTTCAGTTCACTCAACCCGTCGTCCATATACTCTCTCACACGTATATTTACGCTCTTAATCGCATCAACTTTCCCGCAAGCGTTTCATCCCTCGCGGCAATTTTCTCGTTCGAGAGCTTTATTGCCCGATACCAGGTATCGCCGGCCATATTTTTCATCTGGCGCGCCGCTGCCGCAAGGCAAGTGGACAATTGACGGGATGACGCGCTCGGCGGTGCAAATTGCACTGTGGTATGAGACGCCCTGTTTACGCCGGGGAGTTCGAGTACTTCATTCGCCTCGGACAGGCTGATTGGACAATCGTCCTTTGATCTCGCTGATTGAAGTAAGAAGCGCGACGAACTACTTTATTTGGACGTCGTACATACTTTATACCGCCGAGAGAACTTTCGTCGCGCAAGAGTTTCCCTCTGAGGATATTGGTATGTATATAATATATTTATGCGGACAGCGGAAAAATTGAATGATTTAACGCGAGTTTCGACTGTTAGTTACACGTCGTTGTTTCTCGATTTTATTGTCATTAACTCTCATGGGCATACACGCATGCCCATGTTGAGAAATCTTGTTGACTCTCTAATCAGAACGGTAATAAAGAGCTGAATTTATAGAGCTTTGTCTCATATATGCTCGCCTGCAGAGTAGACTATGCTTTGCGCAATAAGCTTAAATCTCGCTGACTATAGTATAAAATTTAGTATACCCATATATACTAGCACAGTTTTATTTTAAAAATAAAAAAAGGAAAAGCTTTCGCTTTATACAAACAATTCTTCTTGGAAACCTTCGTTATATTCGTCGCACTGCTGATTGAAAATGTTCTCTCGTTTAAAAATGTTTGTTCATCAGGCATAAAACGAACGAGAGAAAGATCAGAGAGATGGCTAAAAGGTATATGCGACAAGGACGCCGCTTCGTGGCAATTGATAAAGCACACCCGAAGATGAGAAAGAACGAGAGTGGATGCAGAAAAAGGAGGAGGGGACGGCATCCCAAATGCGCGCAGCGGCAATTGAGCGAAATTGGCAGCAATTAGGCCGGCGACCCGTATACTCTATACTGTCCGTGATTTTCTTCTACTTACTCGTAATTACACACGCGTTTTTCCATATTTAGTTTGGTTCTTTTTACAATAGATTTGGAAAATTTAGTCGACCTATTTTTTCTTTATTTTTATCGGTGATGCTTTGAAAAGTAAAAAGTTTCCATTTTTACGTAAATTCCTTATAAGTATTTATATATAGTAACTGCCTCTTTCGTCTGAAATGATTATATTTTAACTGTCTCAGACACTATAAAAGTTTTTTACAGGATGACTCCTGATGTTATAAATTTAAATTCATAAAGAAATCTTGTCTCTCTTTTCTCTTTCTCTTTCATTCCGCCGTCTCGTTTGGACGTCTATTTTTACGCATCCTGAACAAAAATACCAAAGTTTAAACGTCCTATCCTCCTCACATCCTAACGAAGCAATGAACGAGAACCAGATTCTGGCTAAAGATCGCGCGAAACGTGCGCGCGCGCGTCCTTCAGAAAAGGCTTATTTTAAAAATCCAGTTTCGTTGATTCTAGTTTACGGCTCAAGTATAGTAGACTATTGATGCGCGAAGCCAAGCTCATCGCCGTAACAGAAAATCGGTACTCGCCTAATTTTCATTTTCAAATCTGTACCTAATAGAAATAGTAATCGTAATTGATTGAGTCGAGCGCAGACTGACTAAATGCTTGATTATTCCAAGTAGGCCAATTATCTGAAATGACCTACATTCAAGACAAGTGCATCCACTGATGTAGTGTATAATACACGAAAAGCCAGTGAAGACAATTTCATCGAGTCCCAATCGAACTTTCCCGCGGCTCAGTGCTGCGGCGCGCAACCATCTCGACATTCCTCGGTCATTGTCGTTGGCGAACTCACCTAACAAGGCTTTCGCTCCTCAGCTGCGGACGTTCTGGTTTCGCGCGTTTTATTATAGAGCAAGAAGAAGAAAAGTATATGGAGGCTATACGTCGGCGGCGGCGGCGGCGGCGGCACGTTGACGACCTCAGGATGACATTGGCCGAGTAGTGGTAGTAGTGGTATAGCTATATAGCTAGTCGGGGGACCACCGCGACGAGCGTAATGGGCATAAGCACGAGTGGAAGGAAAAATCGCGGACGCTGGAATTCCCCGTAGCAAGAAAGCGAATCCGCAGGGGGACGACTGATGCTGCTGAAGTCGGGAGAGAAAACGAAAAGGACGCGTCGGGGATTGATGATAGCGTGCTCGAGATTTACTGGGACGATGCAGTTCTCATGAGCCTTTGACGAAGACGCATCGTGAATGGGCGAAGAGAAGGAGGTAAAAATTACTCTCTCGGTTATTACGAGGGACTCTGCATCCAAAGTCTTTTACTGTAGAGGACTAATTATTTTAGCGCTATTGCTGGGTCATGCGTATGTTGCTTTCGATTTCGAGCTTGAATCGGTATATCATATTCTCAAGAAGAAAACGAATTTCTTGCGGGTCTAGAAAAACCTTTACTAGATCACTGTAGTACAACTTTTGTATATACAACTCTTGTAATTCGATATTTTGCTTGAATGTGATGAAAGTTCAAGAATACGGAGCTGCGAGGGCTGCAACGCAAATGATTGCTCGTACGTGCTGCTGAGGTAATAAACACCGAATGCCGTAATACACTGACCCCAAAACCATTCCAATATTCGGTCTGGTGCTCGTATACAAACAAAATTTCCATTTAAAAATTAGCGTATTCACTTTTAAGTAAATTTTTCATAAAAATAATAGCTATTTATACAATTAAAAAAATCTTGGTCGATTTCACGGAAAGAAATTCAGAGCCTCCCCGAGGATAAAAATAAAAAACGAACTGTAGAGATAACAACGTCTTCACTTACGAGAAGTGCATTGGAATCTCTTAATTCCGATAAGTGCAGCCTTGTCATAAAACGAACGCCGCGCCGAGTATACACAAATAAACGCTCATGAAACAGAGAAAAACTCTCTCCGAAACGTGGGGTCGAGGAAAAAAAAACAAGTCGAAATCAATGATGACCGAACTCGGCTGTGTCGATCTTTTCTTCGTTGCCGCCAGCGACGAAAAGTGCTCATCACCTTTATCGCGAGGAGTCTCTCTTAAAGTCCACAAAATGACGTCATTGTGATGTGTATATGGCGTGTTTTTTTCGTCGAGAAGTCGAGCGCGTGTTAGTATCTTTTTATTCGAAGGCGGCAGACCCGAAAGAAATCCTGAGTTACTGTAGGTGACGTTTCCGACCCTCGGGGTATTATATTATAGCGCGAAATTCAGAGATATTTTGGCATTTTTCTCAGTCAACGATCCCGATTTCGCATGACTCAATGAGAAAGTTCTCGTAAACACTTTTATGCTCGACACGTATTCCTCGACGTACTTCCGACGTTCATTACAAGCGACAGTAGGTTGAGGGGTATATCAAATTCAATCTAGATTGCATAATTATTTTCAATTTTCGCATTGATATGTAAGAGGGACGAGAGTCACACCCTGATGCGGTCTATAGAACCTATAAGTGACTCACTGGGGTAAGTATATTGCAAACATGCACGAATGCGCACATTCAGCTTATATTATAATGTAACAGAAATACATTTATTAAATATTATATAAAATATGAATTAAATTTCAATACGATCCAATAATTGAATCGCAATAACTTGCTTATACAGCATACCGGTATTTTAAAGCCAGGAAAATTGTTATCCCATATACCTCCCAGGCACAACATAAAAATCACTAATTATCGGATTTCCTTCCCGATTCCCTCATCAAAGGCCAACATCTCACGTATTAGTATAGTTGGCTTAACACGCGGTGCACTGAAAAGTCGACTTGCGCAACGCTTTAAAAGCTTATTCAAATTCCCCGCATCAGGAATGCCTCGACCGCCCGTAATAACTTTCTTGTTAAATGATCTCGAGAAAAAATGGAAACCGCAATTAGAGACGCGCGGTTAATCGCGTCCAGTATATATAGGATACAACACGCGCAGCTTTAAACAAAAAGGCGCACCACACACGCGATCGGTCACGAGACGCTGCGCATTCCGTGGCTGAAAAATGAAAACGAAAAGGAAAGGACGACGACACTAACTTGTTGTATGTGTGTGTTGTGGTGTACACAGGTACACCTTTTCCGTATTATAAGAGTCGTATATATACCGGTAGCCGTGTGGCTTTTGACGCGTCGTCGCGTCGTTGTCGGCGGCGAGAGTCGTTTGAACGGCGTTTATGGTTATGGCGCGAGATGCTGCGTGTGTATTATGTATACCTTTGAGAGGTGAAGTGAAACCGATCGAGAGCTCTCTTTGCCGTATGGAGAGGATGATGCGTTTACGCGTTAGAGCGTTAAGACGCGATGTTTGTGTGCTTTGGACAGCGGATGTGTGTGTACTGCAGGCATGAAAGGGATGCGTTGTATTTTTATTCTTCTTTTTTCAACGTCTCTCTTTACACTTAGTTTTTTTAACGATTACGACTGATAATTTCAATTATATAACGATATCTGAATGTGTTGTATATAGAAACCGTGATATTTGCGTCATCGAAACATATAATTCGAACAAAAAACTAAGCCAAGTTAAATATAACGGAGCGCATTGTGCAATCTTTGACTATTAATCGCACAAAGTTCTATTCACATCCCTGGCGCACAGGATGACGCACTGTATGTATTATCTATTATGAAAAATAGACAATGGGCCTTGGACGAATGCATCGAACGCGCTTATAAAAAAAGAAAACATAAATCCCCGGACAACAAACGGACCTCGTGCAGTACGGGGATGATCCGAGGCGCGCTTTTGTTGCGCATCTCCATCGCGCGTCCTTGAATCGCGGTGTGTGAATGGAACTTTAACCGTGACGCTCACGCAAAACTGACAGCTGTTGCCGATAACACATGGTGATGTGCCTGTGTGTACAACTCTTGTAGTATATACGACAGCGAGAGAGTGAGAGAAAAAGCTGTGGTCGTATCGATTTTATCGTCTGTATGATGGTCAAACGAAATGTGCATGGACAAGACATATGCGACGCTACTCGATGTTTTAATAGGGCGTGTTTATATTGGGGTACGCGCGGCATGAACGAATTAATTAACGACCACGACGACGCGCTCGTCTGATCTTGCAAGCGATATCCGTCTCGATTATGCGGGCACTTATGGGATAATTGAGGCGATGATGTAATTTCGAATGCTCTAATAACGAATCTCGGATAGTGGCGTTTGTTTCTCACTTCGTAGGTGGTACAGATGCAAATGTATGAGATTTTAACATATTTTCAATTTTATTTTAAAATGAATTCTTTGGTATAGTGTTTTTATTATAATGGATGGTTTTATTTTAATTGTCTAGAAATTTCGAGAAACTGCAGATAATTGGATAACGATAACGAATATTAGAAACGAAAGAAAAGTGCCGTTTTGTCGCTGAACCGAAACTCTAGAAGTAGGAACAGTTCTGTTTGATCTGATTTCCTCAGATTTACCAGGGCTTATATATTTTTTAAAGATTTTTATTTCAATCTACATAATTATAATATAGATACCATACGACCTATATTTTATTATTAAAAATAATAAAAATAACACTTACTCTGATAAATTCGCACACAAAGACTAGTTCTAGCACAGTTATAACCATCCAGGCTAAGAAGATAAAGACTCTAATGACAACGACGAGGCGCGATGAATCCGCGCACGAGCGCTTCTCAGGAATCTCGACGCTAATTGGAGTACGACGAGTGACATCAGTCGCAAGTGGAGTATAAAAGTCTAATGTGCCGCTGCAAAAGCCGACAATGCGCACGCGAAACGATCTGCTCGCCAAAAGAGAGTGCGCGCGAAGAAAGGCACGCGAGCAGTAGCATCTAATCAACGCCGTTTGACTCTAATCTCTTTATGCGACTTGGTACAGATCGGCGCATTCTTTATTCTTGTCTGCGTGCCGAGATAATCAGACGTATTGTTGAGGTAGTGGAGAAGATTTTTGTGCAGGTTTATTTTCCTATATACAGTTGATTGCGATTTCGTATTCGCAAAAGTATATAAATTTTTGTCGGTATTATTATTTATAAATTATATCAAGTTTGACTTTATTCAGAATTGTATAGTGTCTTTCAGATAAAATCAACATACAGTATAATTAGAATTCTATAAGATCGTTGCATTTATCAGAAAACTATAACGATACCTTGCTTTTCTTGATGTTCAATAAAAAATGAACACTCCCGAACTGAATTTTCAAATTATCATCATTCAGTAAATCCCGCTGTAGCTTGTATACCATTACAATTGCGATAACAACTAAAGTATGCATTTTCCTGCAATAGAATCCAGCCTAAAGCGCATCAGCCGTTTGTACGTTCAAACTGTGCGGCGGGCAATAAAATTATGCACATACAGTCCCTCTTTTATTTCTCGACAGACACAGGTGAAACGCAGCAGCTTGTGGGGCCTCATAATGCACGCTCAGAATCGTTCGATGCATCTCACGATGTCTCTCATTGCTGCTGCTTGAATTGTGACTGCTTAAATATACGGGGGCTGGTGTGCCATACGTCAGCCGCACGCGAGTTCAGCTGGGTTCAAAGACGTTCTAAATATTTAGAGAAAGAGGTAATGCTCCACCGCCGTGTGAGAGGTAACCAAGTTGCTGTGCATCCAGCGTCTGGGCTTTTAATGGTGTACTCACTTGTTAACAGCGTATACAGGTCCATCTGGGGATACTCGGCGTTTTTTTATATTGAAGATGCGCTGCAATATACCTGTACTCGTATTCCTGGAGTATTTCACTTTTTGATACGTGATTGTTCTTGTATAAATATTTAAGCTTTCGAGAAACGATTTAATTTAGATACACATCTTTTATAAAATGCTTATATCAAATGCTATACAAAAAATGCATGCTTTTTGTAATAGGTCTGGTAATATTTATATCGGTGTATGACATATATATGACGTTAACTATTGTAGCTTTTGTGATTATATTTTTAACCTTCAATGATTGTTCGAAGGTAAGATGGAGTTGTTAATTTCATTACAATACGCTAATAATTCTATGACTTGTTATAACTGATTAGAACTATGGCAGCTTCATTGATGAATTTGATGTTGCTGCAAATGGTATTGAGTAACGCCAGCATGATAATTTTAACTATATATTTTGCATGCGATTGAATAGCTATTTTACAGATTTAACGTGGGTAATTGCCAAATCAAAACGTCCAAGACATATTATAGATACTTTGATTTTTATTAACTGTTCCAATGCTAATTTTGACGACAGAAATATCAGTCTGCAATATTTGAATATAGACGATGCCCAATTAACATCTCAATCGAACTTTCAATGGTTCTCAAGATGCATTCTTCTCTTTGCCCATTTAGTTATTTTGTAATAATATATGCTGCTTCTACAACGCTCGCATCGTTCATCGTTAATCTCTTCAGACATGAAAAAGCAGCGTCATCATCTAATCAACGAATAATAATCCCATCTTCTTGATCTCAATTATAAATCCGCCCATAATAATGACAGAATAATTCGAGCCCCATCAAGTAAATAAGTATCGTATTTAAAAATGTCAAGCTTTTACATTATACCACTATATAAATACACACACACGCGTAATTTCCCAATGTCTCCGCGCTCAATTAGCATCTCTCGATTTCTCGACGCATCGTATCAGCAACTATATATAAGTATACGACGACGCTTTCACAAAAGCGCGCAGCGACACGATCTTGCGATCCCCGATGCTCTCCCGCGAGTGAGTGTTTATGCGATTCACGAATTCCTCTCGGCGCTATGCTATGTAGTGTTCTGCATGTGAGGTATGTCTGCAGCAAAGGTCGCCATAGAACCGATATTAGAGATACGTACAGGTAGGTTCGAATAACTTTCGCAACATGCAAATTATTCGCGTGGTTTTTTTTAAGCTTCAAATGTATTTTATGTTCAATTTGTGCAATGAATTTCGCAAGTTCGAAAAACTCGCGTAAAATCGTGTGAGTTTATCGATGTGGAATTAGTTATTGCTGGAATCTTCAAACATAAGGAGCTCGATCGAAGACATTTTTTATACCGGTGGTGTGAAAATGGTGTGAGAAAATGTAAGTATAAATCAAATTTTACATTTAAAAAAATCACGACTTTAAAAGCAATATTATGCATATTTATTTATTTGCAACATCAGTCAATGCGCGCGTAAATATATAGACAAGGTAACTTAAGTTGCAAATTATCATCGCATCTAGAATCCTAAACTCATGCCAAAATGTGTAAATTACTTGCATTTCACACCGATTCCCTCAGCTTTCCCTGATATTACCATAAATATATGCCATCATATCTAACTTGACGTCCAAGGATACAAATCAGAAACATACACACACGTACACGTATAAACGTCAAACTAAGTAGACTCCTATTCGAAACGATTCACGCAAAAAAAAGGACAGCTACAGCTGCACTTACAACCTTCAACGAAATAGCATGTGAAACACGTGTAGGCGTGTCTTCTCAATCTCTAAAATAACCACGGCATCAGCCACCTTCACTCCGCAGCAGTACCGGCGTTAAAAAGAAAAGAGTTAACGAGCGCGCCTGGAGGGCGAAAAATCATCTCGATCCCGCAAGGTATGCAAATGACGCAAAATGACAGAAAACAATGCAGGCGCATGCGAGGCAGCTGGCATGTGTACGCGTGTATATAGTGTTGTACTTATATACGCGCGCTACAAACCGCGACCGCAAAAATCCGAAAAACCGTCGTCCCGCCGTCATTATATCGCGGTGTGTATACGCGCGGCTTCTCTCTCTCGTTGCGCTCGAGATTTCCACCGTGAGCGCATTAGACTATGGCTCGGCGAGCTCACGCCAGCCGCCGTTCGTTGAATACAAGTATATGTACGCTTCTTTTTCTGCAAAAAGATTCTAATACAGGCAAAAGCGCACGCTCGTGGTAGTATGTTTCAGATGCTTGAATGAGTCGAGGTGAGCTTGTAGATTGTTTTCCTGGTTGCGCAAAATTTTCCCTAGACGCGTAGAAAAATTATTCATTTAATCCTTCCCATGTATTAAACAAAAAATGTCTGGACAGCTTCTTTTTGATACGAAAGCATTTACTTTGCAAAGCTCTACGTTTGTCGGCACACCTGCGGTTTTAAAAAGGTAGACCCTTTGATGTACTGTCGCTCACTGCTTCTAATGTAGCCGCGCCAAGTAGATGGCGTTTTAAGCTCCTTTCTATGATAATAAAAGGTTCATATGTAGACACGCGTGGGTAGCGCTTATAAGTACTCCCGCTCATTTAGGCTTTTTCAAATGTCAAACACTGCTCTTTTCATGTCAAACAATGCACGCTCTTTTAGACTCTTTTAGACTAAGGTTTGCCTACCTGACTTTGTTTTGTATCAGGATTTTAACTTCTTTGCGTGATTTTTTAAATCACATATTGCAAAATCATCTTGTAAAAAGGTAAATTTTAAACTATATTTTCGTTATAAACTTTTGCTTCTTGGTTTGTATCATAATAATCAATTTTTTTTACTCTCATATACAGCTATTTAATAACCACATTAATTTGCTGATGTATTTCTCTGAAATAATTTAATCTGATGCACACTTTACTTGATTAAATACACGCTTCGAAATCAATTTTAATAAACATATCCAGTAATAATACTGTTCATTATATTGCATGTATATAAAAATTAATTTTCTAAAGTAATTAACAAATGAGGTTTAAAATAATTTTTGCTGACATTTCCATTTACTACAATCAAATTTAGATTGATCCAAACAAGCAACAATCTCCAATAGCCAGCATCGAAGATTATCAATTCAATATATCTCAATACCTCTCATTATAAACCAGCATCACCGCCACATACATCACTTCCTCATTTTCTCATAGCGCGCGCATCCATTTCCTCCTTCCCCACAGCTTTCTCCCTCTCACTCCATCCGGCCAAGCATCCTCCATCTCGGCGGTTGCCTTGGTCGTTTAAACTACGCTTCGTTCTTTAAACAATGGCTCAAGCAGCCGTTTGCGCGTGACATCCGTATATAGCTCGCCTGATGGTGTTAACGGCTCGAGTCGAAACCATGAGAGAGAGAGAGCCCCCAAGACAATCAGCTTAAGTGACTCGCACGCGCGTATCAACGTTATATACCAACACGTGCAAGACGCTCGACGCCAATGGATTATAGGGTGGACGGAAGCTTCCGTGCGGACGATCTTCGATTTCCGTTAATTGTCCGGCGCGATCGAGGGAACTGTCCGGCACACAGTAAATTAAATGACCGTCGAATAAGGGCGGGGGACTCGGCCGGTTGACGACATAACGCTAAAGCTCACACGCGCGTGCCCGCACCTATAGGAGATTTACTGCAGCCTCGACGCTTTACGATGATTTGTATACGTGTGTGGGGATCACGAAAGGTGCCGCCGTTATTGCGCGAGGGAAGCGGCTTTTTAATTGAATGCTTGTTTGAAGTTGCTAATTTAATGGTGTGTGTGTACGCTATCCCGGGCAGCTTAGCGGCGCATTTGCGGTTATACGAGCTAACTGGGATTTGATGTACGCGATATTTTATTGAGCTATCCGTTATCTTCTGAATCATTGTACTGTTCATTTTTATTTATCCATTGCGTGTATATATACGATTAAGTTGATATGCTTAATATATATAAATTTATTCACGATCGAAAGTGATTTAAACATTAAAGAAAATACTGTCAGCAAGAACACACTTCTTTGTTTGCAAGAATAAAGAAATTTTAACACTAAAGCCGAATCGTAATAACACGTAACCTTTTGTGATATCGATCTGCAAGCTGCGTAAGCTCGGCTGACTATAATCTTATACATTTTTAACGCCGCCAATCGAAAACGAAAGTAGACCTGGACACAAATAAAATTCTCAAATTGTTGAATTATATCGTACTTTGAAAGCTGCGATATATTTCCTTTATATTTTTATATGTAACCCCTTCAAGCAGTGAAGAATAACAATTACGAAAAAAGTACCAAGTATACTCAAATTACCCAAAGCAAAAATAGATTTCATAAAAACTAAATAAATATTATGCATTTACGACATTTATACTAGCAAACTCGAATTGTAAACGTATAAAAAAGTGCGTTTGATTGAAGAGTAGGCTCATCTCACAAAGAGAAAATAATCACAACAGTGCTAATGTTGAACGGGACCTACCCCAACCATGTCGCGAATCACAAATCGTTGATATAACCCTAATCTTCTATACTCTCTCCTAACCCTCTAATAACGAAAAATCGCCTAGAAAACTACTATAACAGTTAGAATTAATTCATAAAAGCCATCAACATATCGTAGAACTCACCAGAAAAGCTCCGAAATTCCAGCGGTGCGTTGTTGCTCACCGGATGCCGGATCAATAGAACTCGGAGCGCAGGCGGCACATCGCAGCGCTACTTGCTGCATCTACCGGGCGCAGCACACCGGATGACAGCAGCTTCTCACCAGGCCGTATTCACAAATCGCACATGGGCGCACGCACTGTCTCCGCGAAAAGCCGAAAAGCAGGCAGCGCGCACGAAAAAGCTCGCCGGCGAGTTGCACCGACCAAGTAAGTATCTGCGTTCGCTTCGCTATAGTCGAGCCAACGACGGATGTGAAGAGAGAGAGAGCGGCAGAGAGAAAAGCCGCAGCGTCCGCACGTCGTCGGCGGGAGCTTCTGCGCCGGCCCGAGCCGTCGTCAAGGCGACGGGCACAGGGCGCTTGCGGCACTGCGCGCGCGCATCCACGGATCGATCATTTCGAGAGAGACCTGATGTGCTGCAGCAACAGTATAGAAGCTTGTGACGAAGAGAAAGAGTGCGAGAAAGAGAGAGAGAGCGTGACGTTGGCTTTGACGATCTGCATCTCTTGCTCGAAGTGCGGCGACCTGTAGATCGCTGTTTTATCGTCGGGTGTCACACTGAGAACGTTGCGAGCTTGACGGAGCTTTCGACGATGAAGTTAAAAGTGTAGGTTCAAATGCCGTGGTGGCGCTGTATTTTCAATATGACTGTAATTTATGTATAATTGTATAACTGATAGTATTTATTAGTCGACCGAGCCGATTTTCATAGCCCTTAAATCCCGTATGATAACCGCGAATGTTTGTCAACTTACACGCGCGCGCGCGTGCGCGGACTACTCTTACTCTCCCGACTATCAAAATTCGCATGATTTCACATACTTGAGATTGAACGTCTCAAAACGTCGAGGTGTGAAATTTGAGTTTATAAGTTACCGTTATAAGTGAAATGAAATATAACTGGTTTAAAAAGTCTGCTATAATTTCGTGCAATTCAAGTAATTTTTCCTTTTTATATTTATTAAGATTTGAAATATAAATTTTATTTTATTGCATTTATTCCTGTATTATGCATGCTGAAAAATGAAGCAATATTATACAATAGTTGAACAGAATCCGGTAAGTGAAAAAAAATATAAGTGAGAGTATCAAACGTAATCGCCAAATGATTGCATTTCGATGAAATGTAATCTTTGCATACGTAGCGAGCATAAGGACTTTAAGGAAAGGTAATATAGAAAATCAATCAAGTCAAAAACTGCATTCTTAAAAACCCGGAACAATTATTTCTTGCAGTACTAATATATATGTACATTATGCTAGCACTCCGATTTTACCTTTGATAATGTATATAAGGAATCATCAGTTGAACACCAAGTCGAGAACCAAGCTGAACATCGATTTCTAAATTCTATCGTATTTGAATGAGGTAGTCTTATGAACAAAAAGTAAATTTAACTTGAAGCATAACGTTTTTAAGTGACTTTTGAGAATAATGTTAAAGTTGATTTAGATTTTTATATATATTAACTTAATTATTTTCATGCATAAACAATACAATTGCATTTATGATTATTATTACAATTCTCATTGCAGTCAAAATTAATTATAAAATCAGTAAATAATATTAAATTATGACAGTAACATGATCTTGTATACGCACGCCTGATTAATAGTGACCAGTCAAGCACAGCAGTATATAGTTTTATCATTTGCCAGGCGCCTCATTATAAATGCTATAAATTTTACCATTGCTGTAATTTTTAAACTGACCATACTATTGTACTAATGCTTATATCATCATTTTAATTATACTTTGTTCAAATATAATAATTATGTATGTATGTGCGATTATGCGTTACCGAGAAGAAATTAGGAATATGCATACTATTTAATTAAAGTTTAAAAATAATCTATAACTTTCTTATGCTTAATTCAATTTGTCGAATTTTTCGGATTGCTAAATTTTTAAATCCTAAAAATTTTGTCTCGAGATTATTTATTAAAAGTTTTACGGAAATTTGTACGCTTCTCATTGTATATAAATAGTTCAATCCATAAAATTGAAATCCTTATATATATATTTGCTGATTTAAAATATTAATATTTTCAAGGTCGTTCTGTAAGAAAATAACAACATTATAAAATATATATTTCTTGCGGAAATTAATAATTACTGATGATTAATTATTTAAAAGTTATATTTGTTCCCGTTTCAATTAAATAATTTAATAAATGTAATCGTTTAATTCTCTAGATTTTTAGAAAATAAATTAAATTTGTATAAAAAAAGCGTTCCGAAGAATGGTGATAGTTAACCATATCGTAGGCCGCGTATCGAGGATCGTCCGGGGCCGCTTTCTTCCTTATATAGATAATTGTTAGATGATTTATCATAAAAGAAGCAAATCATCTGTAAATGAAGGACACGAGGTAAAAAATGCATACAAAGGCTTTTTCACGGACTTTTGGCCATATAGAAACACTAAACTTCTACTTAGTATACATATGTTCGTTCAAAGTTCGAACATCGAGTGCCTTACGAGGTTACTTAGCAAATAACAAAACAAATTTGTTAACGAGACAATTGAGCGAGCGCAAAAGAGGATAGCTGTCAGAATTTTGCGAGCAACCGAAGAGTGCAGACGCGTTATTGTAACCTACTTTTAATTTGAAAAATAAAGTTCATTTTCGAGTTAAGAAAAGTTCTCCTCCGTCCGTTTTCTTTGTGCACTAAGCTGATAATTATCAAGAACAGCTACTATATTTGATCTCTTCATTTCACATCTTGCACTTTATTCATATGCGTGAAAATAATTGTTTAAAGGTAATGATTTTCCAAAAATAAATAAACAAGTTAATTTGCGTATATAAAATAAGTAGTCTATATGAAAGTATTCTTATCTAGCATTCTTCTTATAGTTTTTATGTTTTTGTTATTGCTTTTAAAGCAATAATATATGAAAATATCACATATAAAAACTGAAACAACATCAAATAAACATTATTAGCCCAGCGAAACAAATTTTACAAGCAATATTCACATACTTACGCGTGCTAAGTATCCCATTCCTAATGCTGGTATCATACCGCCTATTGAAATCATGAGTGGTTTTTGACATCTACAAATAATTATGGATTTAGCTAGGATCATTTTGCGTCTTTGGTTATACCAACGAGATGAATATACAGCAAAGCCCAAATCGAGTCCCTGAAATTTTTCTTAATGTATAATTTACAAACAAAATTATAGATTTATTTATATAAATAATTGTAATAACAATATTTACCGATTTTGTAAGTATTTCAGCACAATATGCATAAATATAAATCCTCAAAATATTCATAGCAAAAATAATCAAAAACTGTATTCTTGTTAACGCTGAAATATCAGGCTGTTTAAGAGATAATAACAAAGATAGATCAGATCCTGCATTAGTTATAATGTTTTATTGCTGCTACATGCGTACTAACCCTAAATAGTATTACACCTACTCCTAATTGAAGAGTTCCTAAGCAAAATATAGTTTTTAAAATAAATAATCTTATTACGTAATTTGTTTCATGGACAAACCTGTAATAAATATAAACATTAGTTTGATGAAAAGATTACTAGAAAGTGCAGTAATAATTATTTTTTGTAACGCATGTATAATTTTCGCGTTTTCTGCCATAAAAATAGGTACAAAAATAGCCGTTTGTAGACTGGCGGGTAATAATGCAATTCATTATTGTCCCTGTCCAGTGTCCAACTTCGTCCGCTTCTCTAAACTCACGTGAAATTCAATAAATGCATTTTAATCTTTATCAACTTGTCAATTACCACTTGCGCACTGATGCACGAATCAATAGTTTATGTAAATATTTAAAGATTGTTATATATATTTATATTTTTTACGTCTTAATAATGTGATAACTGCGTAGTTCACCGTATCGCGGAATGACTAGGTTTGTTCCTAATAATTTTTGGATAAGAAAAGCGAAAATACGTGGATATATCACAAATAATATGGTGTAGCTAAGTCTTCAGCTTACAAGATAATAGGCAAAGGTATTGTATTTAGAATATTTACCAAATAATATGCTGATGTTCATCAATGCAATAAACTAGTTGTTTGTGATTTTGTATATTTTCAAATTCAGATCTGATTTTCTGTAATTTAATTATTGCTGCAAAAATTAGCAAAGTAACGATGAAATCCGACGCAAATATGGAAGGCAAATATAACGAAAGTATTAGCTGGTGACAAAAAACAACTATCCATATCATCGTTGAATTCGATGTATAAGGATAATAGCCACTTAATATAAGCTGCATAGGTCTTGATGAAAACGTTTTATATGCGTATATTATTGCCATTGTAATGAATAATACTGTCAATATTGAATAAACCTTTAAATGTACTTTTGAATATTTACGTATCAACAGTAATTTAAAATCATCAGGGTCTTTTACAAAATTATCAAAGATTTGCAGCAAAATCTGTAATACTTATAAGCTATTAATAATTATTGTATTTTTGTATATAGTTAATTTAACTATTAATAAATGTATTTATAATATATTATTTCTGTAATCGTATAATATAAAAATAATTTTGATTTGTACGTACTTGGAAACGTGATCGCTGCAGCCTATATAATATCATAAGAAGTATCATTTCAATTACAACAATTAATTCAGAGAAAGAGTTCAGCCACGAAGATAGATCAGATCTTGCATTATGCATTGCAGCAAAAGTAGCTGGTACTGCAATCCATAAGTTAAATTGAATGTAAAACCATACAACATTATCATATAAAATCTCTGGTTTCGTACAATTGCTGTTCACAGGATATAGGACATATAATCTTGCAAACCATTTAACTATTTTAAAATTATACAAAAGATAATCTAAATGTAAAGCTATCTTCATTAATGTTTGCACTATAATTTGCCATTTATTAGTAACTTTTTTATCAATCATTATTTACTATATAATAATACATGTATACTTTTAATATTTTATACTATTTGTTGTAAGTTTTAACAATATAAGGTAGACAAATGTACATTTTAGTAACCGACTCTTCACAGTTGGTGGCTAAGAGAAAACATAAACTGAACGGTTAACGGTGTCGGCAATTGAACACTTGAATATTTAATACTTATGCGTTCTTTTATTAGTACAGTAGTTTCAATTTTGGAAATGTCATCAAATTTAACGTACGTTCCTATGATATTGGAGCATTAAAATTAATATACTCATAACAAAATCGAATATTTGTGTACATTTACATGAAAGGATGTACACGGATGCATAAGTATTGGGAGAACACTGGAAAACTTACAAAACTAACGCCATCATTTAGAGCTAGTTAAAATACTAATATTAGAAATAAAATTTAGTTCAAAAAAATGCGGGGAAATATAAAAAAAATGTAAATCAATTTCCTTAAAGAAAAATAAATGAAAAAAATCAAGGTCACCCTCATTTAGTAGTGAAAATTAGAAAATTGGCCTCGGCATAGCTGCTTATCATATTTCAAATGCTACGTCCAGAATGCACACTTATAATGCCATGTTTCACGCGAGTTTTTACTACGTTATGATAAAGGATAGGCTGTTCGTTTTTTTTATTCATTGTGAAAGCCGTATAGATCGGGATTTTACTACCTGACAGTAGCGTCCGACCGTACTTTATCAAATAACATTAGATAACTTTATTTTGGAAAGGAATTTAAACTTCTGTACGAGTTAAATTGTAAAATAAAGTTTACCGAAAAGCCAAACATTACATGACATTATATATTATGACTTTTATTTTTTACAGAATTCAAATACAGATGTAATTTCAAACCCTTCCTTTGAATTGCTGCACTTCACTTCTATCGTTGATAAATCGGGTTTATTTTCAGGCATTAATTTTCGTAAATTAATAAACCAGTTAATATACGTGTATGAGTAGTATAGTCAATATAAATATATTCTTATGTAGCATTTTTTTATTGTCTATGTTTTAGTTATTGCTTGTAAAGTCATAATATATGAAAATGTTAAATACAAAAACTGAAATCACATTAAGTAAATTATTGTTACTAACAGCCAAATAAGTTTTGCAATATATTAATATACCTACGTGTGCTAAATATTCCATTCCCAATGCTGGTATAACACCGCCTACTGAAATTATGAGTGGTTTTTGACATCTACAAATAATTATGGATTTAGCTAGAATCATTTTTCGTCTTTGGTTATACCAACGAGATGAATAGACAGCAAAACTCAAGTCTAAATCCTGAAATATTTTATTTATTTAATTTGTAATTTACGCACAACAAAGGAGGTATTCACAAAATTATTATAAGTATATATATCTTACCGAGTTTGTAAGTATTTCAGCACAATATGCATAAATATAAATTCTAAAAATAGTTGTAGTAAATATTAGCAAAAATTGTAGTTTTGTCAACACTGAAATGTTAGGCTATTTGAGAAATATATTTATTTTATGTTCTTGATTTTTACTATGAGCAACACTAACCATAAATAATATTACTCCGATTCCTAATTGAAGAGCGCCTAAGCAGAAGATAGATTTTAAAACAAATAACCTTATCACGTAGTTGATTTCATGGACAAACCTGTAAAAATACATGCATTTTTTATATAATTATAAATTACTATCCAAATCCTCTCGCAAATATTTCCACTGCCCGATCCCATGGAAGTACTGGCCAGTGAGGTCCGTTTCTCTATACGGTAAGTATGAAATGATTAGGAATTACGTTTCTTCAAATTATATGCTTGGACCTAAATAATTTACTTCTAGTTCTTGTCGGATAATGTACTATTTCAAGACCGCGTGCGTAAAAAATTTATCATTACACTATTTAGAGTTGCATGAATTAGTTATTTACTTCCTATAAATTACTACCAAAAAGTACATGCAACCTGAACTTAATGCACAAAATGATAATTTTACAATTACTATGCATGTATCTATGTTTTTTTGAGCTCGTAAGCTCATTGCCGCAGCAACATGGACTATTGTCTGTGTTACTGTTTCTTGATAGTCATGTTAGCAGTGTGAGGTCATCAGTCTTACGCCTGCCCCAGCTGGCTATCAGCTATACGGGAGATTTGAGGTGTTTAGTGTATTACTATAATAATTTAAAAATAGTGCATTAATACAATAGAAGTATATGTATGTACGCGAGAATAAATATGATTTTGTATGCCATTATTAGCACATGGAATACGAGATTCTTGTTTTTTGACTCGCTGACTCGCTAATCGCGAAACAATTTACTTTGCGCATATTAATCTCTAAAATCCTTAAGAGTGATTCTCATTCTTAGAATTTTAAAGTACTCTGCACACTGTACATAAAAATGCGTGCATTTCGAACATTGCAATATTAAAAACAAGCAGGATGATAAACAGAAAAACGCGCACATTGTTATAAATCAATAAATACAGAATACAGTTGTAGATATCTAAACAATTAAAAGTTTAAGAGTTTTTTGTTAATTGGCAGAGGTTCTGTTCTTACCAAATAATATGCTGATGTTCGTAAATACAATAAACTAATTGAGCATGATTATTTATATTTTTAAACCATGGTTTAATTTGTTGGAGTTTTATTATTGCCGCGAAAATTAATAAAGCGACTATGGAATCAGTAGCAAATATAGATGGTATGTATATCACAAGTACAATCTGATGAAAAAATACAACTATCCATATTATCAGTGAATGGGATGTATAAGGATAATATCCGCTTAGTAAAAGTTGTAAAGGTCTCGTTGAAAGTGCTCTATATACGTAGATGATAGCCACTATTGCAAATAGTAAAGCCAATATTGAAAACACTTTAATATATTCTTTTGCATTTCTACGTATTAGCTGTAATTTAAAATCATCAGGATCTTTTACAAAATTGTCATAGATTTGCAGCAAAATCTGTAAAATTTACGATGTAATTATATTTTAATGTATATAAAATTAATATAAATGATATGATATAAATAAATTAAAATTTTTTAGTATACAATAAAACTTTTTTATGCATGAACATAATACTAAATTTCATGTAATAATACAAATCTTCACCAAAATCAATAAATAATCTAAAATTAAACGTACTTTCAAACGTGATCTTTGCCATCTATACAGTATCATAGAAATTATGATTTCAATAATAGTGATTAATTCCGAGAAAGAAATTAGCCAGGAAGACAGATCAGATCTTGCATTATAAACTGCGACAAAAGTTGCTGGTACTGCCATCCAAAAGTTAAAGTGAAAACAAAACCAGATAAAATTATCATATAAAATCTCCAGTTTTGTACAATCGCTGTTCAGAGGATATAGGGCATATAATCTTGCAGAAAACTTTAATACTTCAAAATTGTAAAATAGATAATCTAGATGTAAAACTATCTTCATTAATGTTTGCACCATAATTACAAATTTATTCATAACTTTTTTATCAATCATGATTTACTATATTATAAATATATATACTGTTTATATTTTGTATTATTGATTATTTAAAAAAAATAAATTTTTACAAAATAAACTTTGGTACCCAAAACAAAAGTTAACTTTATTTATATTAAGTAAAGACAATTGTATGCAGTTCAGTAAGCAACTTTACGTTTAATAACTTACAAAAAGACAGAAAAACAACAAAATGCTTATTGGTTTCCATAATTGGATTCTATTGAATATTTAAATAAGTACATATCAGCATTAAGGAAGCAATTAATACAATAAATTGACAGACATTTCCATCTGCCTATTCAAAAATTCTATAAATAGCACTATTCATTCATCACTTTCGATATTATAAACCATTTACGTTAATCGAGACTATAATTTTAGATGATTTAGATAATTCGGTATATCAAATACTGAATATTCTAGCAAACTGCATGTACAAGCCCCTGAAAAGTAGCAACCGCTGCAACTTCTATGTCTATATTTTAAGTCTTAACCAGGTGCAAACCAAACTATATAAACTATATCATACATACTTATTATAGAATCATATCGATTTATTTAGTTTGTATACATGTAGCATTAAATAAACATAAAAATTCACTTTTGATCAACGATAATTAACAAAAAAAAAAAATTAACATTGTTTATATTAAAATAATATAACATTTAAAAAACAAAAGTATATCAAGCAACGTCACACAACAATTTTTCATTTATACTTAATATTTCACCGAACATTTCTGCTTTTAAAATAACTAATTTATGATCTTGGATACCAACCAAGCACTGACGTTTTACGTTGTATGGAGGTATTCTTAGTTCAAAGTTAAATAGCTTATCGATTTTCATTTTTATACTCGAGTGATATTTAAATCCTTCAATACCTATAAACATAAAATAGCTTAATAACTATAAAATTTCAATTTCAATAATTATAGGTATAAATATTTTATATTTTTAAATTATCCGGAATTTACCGCTGTACTCGTAAATTTGTATTTTCCTTTTGTTTTCAGAGTAGATAAGCAGGCTTTCTTGGAACCCATGAAAATTCATGACTAAAAAAGAGTTTGGTTTGCGTGTTTTAATTGTTTGTAAAATTTTCCGTTGAGATAAATCATTGTTGCAGAGCTAAAACAAAATTTAGATTAATTAATTAATTTTTTGTATTATGATTTTATTTTCAGATACTTACGTATATATAATCTTCACTTATCCGTTCATCGAAAAAAAGTATATAATCTTTCTGAGTAATGCCAGCTTGAAACGGCAATATATCGTTTGTATCAAAAGGATTTTCATATTCTTCAAACTCTAAAACCTCCGAACGTAAACCATATATCGTATCTCGACTAGCTAATAGTGTTTCATTTGCATTAGTGAAAAATTGGATTTTTTTATTTTTTATAGGTATCACATTTACAGGTTCGAACAAATTTTCGTAAATGTTTTTAATCGACCACTCTTGAACTTGGTGATTAACGACTACAACAAAGGCATCATTATCTAATTTTTGTATATCCGTAACGTTCCCTAGATCTAGAACATACTATAATAAAATAATAAGCAATATTTACAATTAATAACTGTTTTAAATAACAACAAATTTGTATGAAACTTATTTACTTTAAATTGATCATTTTCAAGACTCCACAGATTTCCTGAGCTTCTTCCACACTCTGACTTGCCAACCGTAACAAAGTATAAATTATCTTTATGATCAAGAGTAATAAATTGTTTAACATAACCAAAATTTGAAATATTTGCAGCTAACATAAATCCTTCGCTTGTATATGCAAATACATCTAAATTACATGATTCAAAATTAACCATGATATAATCTATATTTCTTAATTCAAAGTGATGAACACTTAATATTGTTTGATCAAAATCTAAAACTCGGAAGTATTCAAAAGATTTGAATTTGTATAATATATGCTCTGCTTCACTTTTCAATTGTTGCAATTCTTCACAAATATTATTCAATTTTTTCTGTAAATAATTATACATTTATAATTATACATAAAAGAACTGCCAGTTCTATAATAAAATCTATACTATCAAATATACCATTTGCTTTAAAACAGAGAACTGAATTTCACTCGTTTGGTTTTCCATATTTTCTTCAAGTTTTGTAATATTTATTCCATTAATTAAACCTGATCCATATAAAGTCTTTTCGAGTACAGAATTGTGCATCAATATCCAATCACCCGTGATTAACATTTCTCTTGGAGAATGAATTGTAACGACTGATAACTGCCAGTTTTGTAAATTTTGTCCATTTAAATTTCCAGACACACTTAATTTGTTTTTAAATACAATTAAACTATGAAATACGAAATTACCTTAAAAAAAGTTCATTTCAAATTAATTACACAGTGCAATTATAATATTTATAACACAGTGTGACCTAAGCCCGCACTTAGGTCACGCCTATCCGTGACCTAAGTTGTCCTTATTGCACCGTGTTTATCACACTCGCTACGCTCGTGCGCTAACCTCACGG
>UCOJ01000400.1:0-111997 GCA_900474305.1 Cecidostiba fungosa
GCATTATACTCTACAACGGCGCGGCTGCCTCTCATTCACCCTTGCAATAATCGGCGCACGAGTGAATTGAATGGCGAATAATAATAATAAAAAAAAAAGAGCGAATCGTGTAGGTGCACATAATGGGGGTTGGCGGCGAGTATAGGAAGCGAAAGAAAGGAAGAAAGAGAAAGCCTTGAAAAAAATATCGTCTATGTGTGTGTGCGCGATCTTTCTGCGTGGGAGACGGAGCGAACGGTTCTTTTTCTTTTCATATATAGTATATAGACTGCAGATCTCCTTTCCGCCCTTTCTCTTTTGAAAAAAATGTGTGTGTGACCTATTTTTAGATTTTCAGTTTCGCGCCGAGAGTAACATATATATATATATTGTGTGTCCTCTATTATAAGATGCATCAGATGCGTGCGTGTGTGCGATGTTAGAAAGTTATAATACGCGGGACGAAAGTGAAGGTATATATAGTGAAGGTTTGAGAGATATGATGAAGTATCGCATTTTCGCAACGCAGTCAGATGTATAGATGGATATATTATAATGCGCTCGAGGAGCTTTCACTTTGGCGCGCGCGAGGAAAATGTGAAACTTTTCGGGACCTATATACGTGTCACAATCTCGCAAAATCGCTTTCGTAATATACTCGCGCGCGTCTGTCTGTGGAAGTTTTCGACTGGATTTTTCACTTGACTCGTATATGCGCGCATTATAATATCTGTATATGTGTACTGGACATACATAATTTAACGACGTGATTAATTTTATTTCGCGCGGATGCTTAAACGCCACAACAACAATAATAATAATAATCACAATACACGCAACAGCGCATGAAATAATATTATAGATGTGTATACCGCATGTATATATTCGAAAAATTAACGAACAACGCAAGCGTCATTAAGAGCATTGCGGCTGTTTCAATGGACACGCTTTGATTTACAAAATTAACGCTCAAATTAATGTTTGTTCGTTTAATACGTTCCTCCGAACGAGCGCGGAAGCGTTTTCCACGTATAATACACACATATAACCCGCATATGCATATTAATATCCTTCCTTTGATGCAGCGCCGCCACTGCGGCAAATTGTTGAGCGCGAATTTTCTTCGTATATATATACCTATATATAATACGAGTATGCTGGACGCGAATTGAAACGTATATATTATCATATGGTGATGCAGGACTTTGTGCAGCGCGAATGACGTTTATGTGCATTTCCGAAAACTCGATAATGATGTTAAATAACGCCGTTAAATACGTAATAAAAAAGAAAAGCTACTTCTGGCTGCCAGATGTCTTTTCGTTCCCCGAAAAAACGCATATATATAATATCTTAGCGCAAGTAACTCGACACCGGTTAAAATTTTCCTCTCCTCGCGATCTTCTGAAAAATTCTGCCGACGAAAAAAATTTTACTGTTGTAGAACGATTTGGAAGAGCGATAAACGCGCGCGTGAATTCTTTAATGGGATTGCCTTTTGTTCCTCGCGACTGTGGAAGTCGGAAAGAGACGGGGACAGGTGTGTGTATGTGTGTGTGTGTGTGTCTGATGCTGATGAGGGATGATGACGGAGGTTTTCACTAATTGCGATTGTGTGCGAAAATCGGATGAGACTTGCTGTCTTTGTGTCAGGGGTGATGCGGAGGAATTATGGGGGATTATAGATGGGTTTGTGAAAAGCTGGAGGAGAGAGTTACATTTTTAGGCTTTTTGAACTTTTCGACATTCTATGTGAAATTTATTATTCGGACGATAGTACGCGTAATCTTGACGTTAGTCAATAATTCATAAATAACAACTCTTAAATCAAGCCGTTATACACGGCGTCAACAGACTGTCACGTGTCGCTCATCAGAATGTTACAGCAATATACTAATTAAATAATCCAGATCTGCATATCAACAACGATTTATCACAATCAATCTCCAGCCAATCAATTACTCACGTCCGCATAAATCAATCCCTTCATCTCTCGTACAAGTATTTCAAACGTCGCGCAAAAGTACCCCTCTCTTCATAATATCGATCCTCCTCCTCGCATATTATAACACCTGCTCCAAAAACGAGCCTATTAATATTCAAAGTATCTCTATCGTCGTCTCCAATCGAACAAAAGCGTGAATTCGCTTAAATTCACCTCGTCACGCGACGCCGCTCTTGTTTACCCTACAGCACGTGTATGTCTATAAATAGCATAGGAGGTAACACGTGCGTGTAACCGGTTTCGCGTATTCGCGAATCGCTTCCGGAACAGAGAGAAAGGCAGTAGGCCAGGGTCGGGGCAGCAGTTGTGTTGTATGTAAACAGCTGCTCTCTCTCTCTCGGGGTTGCTGACCTGTGAGTTCATTTGAATTCGCGACTTCTTTGTAGATTCATCGTCGTTATAGGTATATATGCAAACTATTCGCTTGAGAGTTAGTAGTAATTTTCGATATAGCTTGTCGAGGATCTCCAGGAATTTCGGTTATGCGAATAATAAATTCCCGGGGATCCTTTTAACTTTATGTAATAATATTGCCTTATTGACATTCTTTCCGAGTTGCATTATATGTGTGTGTATAGCGACGAGAGAGAGAGAGAGCTAGAGTATATTACAAAGTCGAGAAAAGGACTGATGCGAGCGTTTCAGTTTGAGAAATATTTCAGAAGTATCTCTGAAATATGTAAAGAGTCCGTCGTCAAAGGGGATGCCTCTTACTCACTCTCTTTATCTATCTTGCGCGCTTCAACGTCAAGTACTTTAAGTGAATTTCCCTACTCGAACCAACGCTAAATGCAATGGCTGCAATGAAACCCGTTTGACTGACGCGTGTGACTCTCGTGGAATAAAGAATATAAAAAAAAGTGAATAATTTTTCAGGCTGCAAATCGGTGAAAAAAAAATCAGTTTTCAGTTATCTATATTGAAAGGGCATTGTGACCTTGCTATTACTCTGTTGTTTCTATATAATAGCTGCGGTGGATAATACGACGGCCGAGAGTGAACGACGTGAGGTAGTCTAGTGTAGCTGTATATACTACTGGATGTCGTAAAAGCGTTTATTGACAAACAGCGACCCGTCGTTTCGCGCTTTTCTGGAATTGGCTCTTAACTCGATTGCCGATCGGCGAACGAGAGTAAAAATCGTCAGCAAGTAGTTTTTGCCTAGAATTACTCGCTCTCATCCGCTACATACTCAACAACAACAACAACGAGAAAAAAAAGAAAGAAAAATACAGAGAGACCATTAAAGCAAAGTGCCTCAATAAATCGCCGAGCCTTCGCCGTATAATATACACACAGGCTCTGCACTACTTCCTTTTTAAAAGTAAGTGTATATACGCCATACTAGCCATCGCAGCAGCCACGCATCCGGTGCATCTCCTGGGAAGAAAGCTGCAAGCGGTCGCCGTTGCTGTAGAGAAGTCGAAAATAAAGACGCTAATCTCGAAGGGCCGAGATTAGGAGAGAGAGAGAGGGAGAAGACTCTCTGGGAAAAGCGTACGGCTAAAAAAAAGGGAGACTAGAGACGCGAGAGGGAGATAAAGAGCGAACTGCACGTGTGCAACGCCACGTTAGCAGCTTATGTGTGTGTGTGGAGTCACTTTCCGCCCCCACTTTTTTTCCCAACGACGACTGCAGTTTCCTCGCCGCGCATATGTGGCAACATCGCCGTGCATTCCATGCGTGTGCAGTATATATATATATATATATGTGGGGGAGGGAGAGAGAGAGGAGGGACCGGTTTCGCGGCGGCACGACGATGTGCGCCAGACTAGTGGCGTGTTGGAACTACTGCGCGGTGTATATAGGCTGCAGATAAAATTGTAGGTTTCTTTTTATAGATATACAGCCTGGAGGGCTTGCTTTTTTTCCTTCGAATTATGTGCGTCGCTAATAAATGAAAATCGCAATTAAAATACATAAATAAGTCAGCGAAAGTACACAAAGCGAGACCCGAAAGCCAGTAATTTTCGCTATAAAATCCCCAGCTCCCATCAGCGTCCAATAAATATTCCCTCCTCTTCTTCTAGAAGCCGAGAGAAGCTCCTCCTCGTCCCACTCCTTCTTCGATCATCGGGAAAATCTACTTTGATGACCACTTCTCTCTCTCTTATTCTGTGGCCAGTGAAGGGACCCCTTAAAAAATTACGACGTCATCAATTGCCGCTGCAGAAAACTCGGGCTGACAAAAAAATTAAAGGAATGAGACGCGCGGCTTAGAAATTGAAGAGTCGTAGAGACCGGTTTTTCTCTCTCTCTCTCTCTCCGCGCATGAAAAGAACGGCTGCAGTTTTTCTCTTTTTTTTCAGCGCCAGAGAGCGATAGCCCGTTTTGTTTGGCGAGAGATTTCTCGGGCCGCAGCACAGCGCAGATATAGCGGAAGGTTTGTTTTTCCGGAGCGAGCTGCTTTTCCCCCCCATCCGCGATAAGAAGAGCTGTGTATGTGTGTATAGCTGCGTTATGTAATTGCAGAAACTCTCCGTAATAATATCCAAACGAGCGGAGGGAAAATATTTTCGAGTGTAAAAATTGCGCAGCCGCGGCGCGACATCGGTTTCATCTCAATAAGCGCGATTAATCAAGGAATGCGTGCGCGCGCGGGTGTGCGCTGACGGGAAAACGATTTCAAATGCAAATTGCGCGAGGTTAATCACCGAATTACACGGTAATCGTCCTCTAAGCTCCGTTGCAGCTGCGCCAGACCGAATCCACTTCCATTTGCCGGCATATAATGGGCGCATTATAATGAGCCATTCCTGACCTCGGCCTCACAGCATCAGCTCGAATTCCCTGGCTTTTCACGCGGCCTCCGCCGCGCGAGCTCATCGATTATCACTACTGTATTATACATATACCGCCGCGTCGTATTATTATTATTCGCGCGAAACCTGATTAAGCTCGTTATTAACATATAAATGACGACGGCGTCTTCGTTTCTTTTTCTCTCTCGCATATATAGTTCTGTGGAAAATACAGGGACTATACTGTGTACACACGGAGTTATCAGAAACCGATATTGGCTTTGTGTATCGAGTTCTCTCTCGTGAATATATATACTTTTAGCGAATATGCATCGAAAAAAAGGTGTTTGCTCGTTTCTATACAAACCAAGCGAGCAAGCTGCAAGTTTGGCTTCGATAAAAATGCGAGCTTGTCATAATTCTTATATTAAAAATTGTTATATACATAAAAAGCGCGATTACTTAATCACGCGTACAAAAAGCCCTAAACGCAGCGAAATCCCCTCTATATAGCGCCATCAGTATATACATACATTCCTCTTTGCAAGCCATATATAACCCGGCGCACTGCACTCCATCCGCGGCTGCGCGCAAAGTGCATCGCTCTCGCGCAAACAATAAATTTTCACGCGCTCTCTACGCCGCAAAATGTATATATATATACAGATCACGAGAAGCTTTATCGAGCTGCAGTAGTAGTTGTTTACAAGAAAAAGCGCGCACACGTGTCGCCCGCGAGCGCAGCTATCGATTAGTCGTCGTCGTCGTCGTCGTCCTGCAGCAGCGGAAATTCATATAGCTATATATATGATCGCCGTTTCGCTCTTTTTATTTTATAGGGGGTGGGCAAGTATTCACCGCAGGTTTGACGGTCGAGCGTTGTTGGATAATGAAAAGCGCTGGGGGATTTCGCGCCTTTTTTTTGCAGGTTTCCTGCTGCGGTGCGACGATGGGGTGTAATGTGGATTGAAGCCGGGGTAATATTGAATTTGGGTTGAAAGGCTTCTTTATTGATATAATGTTAGGTATGTTTGGGACTACTATACAATGCTGTTGTTGTAATTCATTAGTGCCGCGTTTGATTGAGTAAGCGATAATAGGTATATATGAATGCGAGTGACCGGTTTTAATGGGATATACAATGTGGATTAACGTGTCGTGTTTCTAATTCGTATAATATAGTTGGATTTTAATTAAAAGTTAATAAGTTTCTTTTTAAAAACAACTGCTCTGCTTCAAAATTGCGTGTATACTAAATACAACAATACATTATTTTGAATAATTTCATTCCAGTTATACAGTCCGAAAATACTCGTAAACCCGAGCCCTATATACACACAGAAGAAAAGCTTCGTTCTCCCCCGCGAAACATTTTCGTCCAGTAGTAGCACACCCGCCGAAAAATTAAAAAGCACCCTCGCCCTTGTACATTATAATATTATACGCACGCGCATTTTCCCCCTATACAACACAAAAAAGCCGCGCACGCACGCACGAAATATTCGTCCTCTCTTTCTCCCCTCACTTCGCTTTTCACCTCGTCGCCACGCATGCAGTCGAAAAATTGCGTAGTGTGTCGCCCCCTCAAAGAAAAACACACACACACACACATAAAAAAAGCTTCGATGACGCATAGCCTCGCGCGCACCTGTAAATGGATGATTCGCGTGAGACTTTTCGGCATTTGGTGAGCGCGAGCTACACACACAGTCACAAAGAAGGAACGTGAATTTATCGAGCGCTTGGATCCCTCGTTCGCCGACTTTCCGACGCCGAAGGAAAAGCCGTCGTATGAGGACAAAGGAAGAAAAGGTAGTTTGGGCGAGAGAGAGAGAAGGACAGAGACAGCCGCTAGATATACCTGCTCCGATCCCGAGTGTAGATCGTGACCGGATGGGAGAAAGAGAGAGAGAGAGAGAGAGATGAACCGGCGCGAACGTTGCTGCGCTCTAACGGATAATAAATGCCCTGCAGCAGCAGCAGCAGAGGGAGAAAGAAAATTGTGAGAGGAGAGAAAAATCGCGGTTGTGCTGAGGATATAACACACGTATAGCTGCGAAAGCGATTTTTTTTAAGACGCGACGAGCTGTTATTGAGGGGAAATTTATTTTGAGAGTATTTTTTTGTATACTCTTGTGTCGCGAGATTTCTTCTTTTTGAGGAGGGGAAACGCGTGGGCGGAGCGCTGTAGTTGTGGATTATTTATTTTTATTTATAGCGACTGCAACGGCGACTTGTCGAGATAATTTGATTCGTCAGTACTGTTATTTTCCAGGAACATATTTGTCGGACTGAAAAATTCATACGACACTTGGAATCGGCATCGGGAATTAAATTAGCCGGTGTGTATAAAAAGGTCATATGCAGTATTGTTCTCTTTTAAATTTAGCGCGCGAGCGAGCGAGAATTAACCTGTAAAAACAAGGGCAGAATATTGCATAACGTGTTTCGTACAAAATACAGCGAAAACTCAAATATAGAGTAGCTTTTACCAGGAAGAAAAAAAAGAACCGCGGGGAAACTCAACTCCATCAAAAATTACAAACGAAACCGTAAAAGCTTCGCGATATTTTTTTTAAGGAGCGCCGTATAGCCGCAGCACGACTAGTATCACCGCGAGAGACTTAAAACTCGGGTTGTTATAGTTGCGCAACTCGATTTGAAATTGACTAAAACATGAGGATGTAGTTACGCGATATCTCATACTTTTATGTATTAAAAAGCATCATATATATAACTGTGTAGAATAAACACAATTTTTCCAGCCACCTCTAATCCGAGACTAAGAGCCTCGGCAAACAGTAGAAGCTGCGCGCATTTGCCTAAAATTTTAATCCCGTCCGCATAAATAAAATTAATTCAGCTCCTTCTTCTTCTTCTTCTTCTTCTCGAGGCACACAAAAACTCTCTCGATTTGAAATTCCCTTTAAAACGCGGCAAAAGGTGCGAAAGAAAAGAGCTCTACTGCTCTATGGGCTTGTAAAAAAAAGGAGCGAGAGAGAGAACCGAAGAATCGTAAAACTTTTAAGCCATCGTCGTCGTTGCGCAACTATATGTATACTACACTATACCGCCATAGGAAAAACGGCGAAGAAAGCCGCTGCCGCGATGAGCAGCAGCTGGTCTAATCAGCTGCTGCTGCTGCTGCTCTCTCTCTCAAGAGAGACGAATAGATCGCTCGGGGCAGATAGTCGTGTCGTAGCAGCGAAATTGCCGAAAATAACATTTTTCTCTGTCTTTGCCTAATAAGGGACAGACGGAGAGGGAGGCAGATAGGAATCTGCAGCCGTCGTGCGAAAAAAGGAAGAGGCGACGGCTGGTCCCGTCACTTTTAGAAAGTTTCGAGAGAGAGAGAGAAAAAAAAACCTTCCATTTTCTTCTTCGCTCTCGCGCTTTTTCGTATATAGTCAACTATATACCTCCGCAGGGGCTTTGGAGCCGTAGGAAAAGCGAAAACTGGTTTTGCTCTGCTTTTCTTGGCTCCGCGCTTGTAGAGATTTTTTTTCTTCGCTCTTCCTCTGCTCCAGCGGTTTTATCGGCGCGAGGCTCTTCAGTTTCGTGTGTGTATAATTTTTTTTTAATAATGGACCGCCGTGTTTTATAATATAAAAGACCGCACGTCGGTGCGAAGGGAGATACATCTCTTCGGGGCTTTAAAATTCATCCTAAATGTTTTATGGCACTTGGCCGTGTGCGACTCGATATTATACAGTATTCATCAGCAGTCGCCGACGCGAAAAGTTAAAAGCCTGTGTAATCCATTTGCTCTCCTCTGTACTCTGTCTTTTCAGGAGTATATATTGTATTCATAGACTAGTGAAGTAATAACATTCTTTCTGCGAACTCATTACTCGGGAATTTAATTGTATATACCCGGAAAATATCATTAGCCTCGATTAAGTTTCCGTATACGCATTTGGCGCGATGAATATAAGCAGAGTATAATTGGGGTATAATAAATTCGTACAAAGGAAGATATTTACGTTGCTCCTTTTGCTGCAAGTAAAAATCCAACTTCTAAGCAGTACCAGGTCAAAGTCATCGGATCACCTGTCGCAACACCAGCAGCCCTCGAACAACACAATGCGGCGATAATCCCAGTACCCGAATCACTAATCGCCGGGTATTACCGAGAACAATCGACCTGGTAAGCGATATCCACAGAAAGAGAGTACCTGCACTTTGCGTCTCTCACTCGAGTGTTTAGAGAGTCAGCTTCTTCCCGATGAAGCTTTAGAAAGGAAAAAAGAAAGGTCTCTCTCGGCCACCTGATGCGAGACACTATTTTCTGCTATTTTGACTCGGCCGCACAATATCGGCTCTCTTTCTCTGTCCGTCGGTAACGCGCCCGAGTAACCCACATTGTGTGTCTCTCTATTCATAAGTAAATCGGTCGCATTATATGGTCAGCGGTTACACCCAAGACAAAAGCTATGTATACCTAGAGTATATTATAGTGTCTGGAGAAATATGAGCTGCAAGTATGGAAGAAGAAAAAGCCGAGGAGTGTGTGAAAAGGAGAAAAATTGCGACGACGGAATAAAGCGCTTGAAGAAGAAGAAGAAGAAGAAGAAGAAGGCTTTCAATCGCTGCTTTTTCGGACAAGAAAGTTTGATCGCTCGCGTGCGCTCGTTTTTCCATTGGTGCGCAGTATATATACATACAAGTTATTGAATCGAAAGCTAGAGATATGTATTTTTCACCGAACGCGTTTTATTTTTCACTGCATACAAACACACACACAGCCAGCAGTAGTAGTATATAGTTGCAGCTCGTATTTTTAATCGAAACTGCTGTAAACCGAGAGAGCCAATCTCCATTTTCCAGCGATAAACAACGCAATCGAGACCGTATAAAATTTCCATACTATATACGCGAGCCTTTGTTCCAGCTCTTTTTTACAATCGCGAACGCTGCAGGTATATATATCTTCTCATTTAAATCATATATATATATACCCGCACACATTCTCACCTGCCGATAATAAATGACTATATACCCTCGCGCACCCGCACAAAGCGTGAGAAAAAAAAAATCTCCACATATGTGCTGACCGAAGAAGATGATGCACGCGTATGCACACACGGGGAAAAAATTTCTCGACACTTGACGCAACAGGGATGTAGTATATACCTATATAAGCGACAATGCATCAGCAGGTATAGCCCCGTGATCATCGATCCACAGAGGCTGCAGCAGCAGCTCTCTCTCTCTCTCGTCGGTCAATGGCCTTGTGTGTATTATAGAGGCGACTTGGCGGGGGCTGGGTTAGTTTGGGCTGTGCTGCACAGTCGCGGTGTAGAGCTAAAAGATAATCGGGAGAGAGAGAGAGAGGAAAGCGCGTGCCTACGCGATCGTGTGGCCAATGGTGGTGACCCTGATGCAAGAGAGAGAATGTGTGTGCGGTTGGGGAGACTGTTGCTGATGCTGGCTTTAGAAAAAGGTTCTTATTTCTTTGGCGCGTGGAGTATCTTTGCTTCTAAAATTTCTATCTAATACTGCATTTTTTCGCAGACTAAAATAGCATTCACGATAGTATAATTATCATTTGCAATTTTTCTCCTTACTCTTCTCTTCCTTCTATAAACCGAAATAAAAACCGGAGTACACCAGCAGCAAAAATATCCAACCAACCTACAACCGGAATCGCGAATATAATTCGCAAAAAATTCGCAGTAATCGACGCTCAACCCATCACAACACATAACATCACACATCGATCTCAAACCGTTATCCCCAGCAACATCCCTCTTCAAACCCTACTAAAACATTCAAAGCCTTTCGAGCAAAATCCCCGAACAATATATAACCAAAGATTTTCGCTACTATCTCTCTCGCGAATAAGCCGCACGCGTATGTGCAGTTCTCTCTCTCTCTCTCTCTGCCGTTTGACTAAATAATGACTCGTTCTACTTAGTCGCTCCTCGTGAATTTCGCGCAGACTCGCGAATATAAGAGCCGCTTATAGAGCCTCGCGGCAAAGTAGATGATTGGGTTAGTTCGCCGGCTGGAATCGGGTAAGCATAACGTATCATTGGGGATGTTTTATGAAATATTCAGCAGATAAGACGGGGATGTATATGCGAACAGCTACTCCGCGAGACACTCTATAACGATATTTGCATATATTATGCGCGATCGCGAATTGAACTGTGTGCCGCTACTTATCTATTTTTCTACTGATTGAAAATGACTTTTGTAACTGTTCATTTTCGTATTACTAAAGTGTGAATTAGCATTTTCCACGCGAGTGAATAATTAGATATGCCGAGTATGGGGATGAAAAAAAAAGTGTTTTCCTAATTACGCACTCATGAGAAGCAGAGATTACTGCAGGCTGCACGCAGCATCAGACGTATATTCGTGCTCTAGGCTAAGCTTAATGAAAAGCCAATTATTGCGAAACGTAATCATATAGTGCCATAACTTCATTAGCCACTAGTTCGAGCAGTTAACAAAGTTATAGTACTCTATGCAGGTTCAATCTATGCAATTTATTACTAATTTCAGACATCGGGATATATCAATAACAGCATTATATAATTAAGATCAGCTAAATAGTTTAGGAGCTTCTGTTCTAATGATCGTTCGTGTCATGTCCTGCCTATCCTTGTTTTATTCCAACAAATGTCTGCTATTTGAGAATCGCTAAACCGTTAAACTTTCAGTATACATATACACCAAAAAAAAACATCGACTTTTATAGATACTCCATTTTTTCCAACGAATTCCCGGTATGCAAAATCCACAAAAGAAAAATAAAATCCCTCTAAACGATTCAAAATTCAGCCTATAATCCACTTACAGAGCGAGCAGCGTCCCTCTCTCTCTCTCTCTCTCTATAAAGTCGAAAAGCCACATCGCAGGATCTCACGCATTTTCCTTCTTCTCTCGGCCAAGGCTCTTTCATCTTCACGGTAATCAAGCGTGCGGCCACCCTAAAACGGGCCCCGAAGAAGAAGAAGAGGAAGAAAAAAAAAAGCATCGGACTCGTGCGATAGAAGCCCGGCCGAAGCTTATGCGAGGAACCTGTTTCCTTTATTATACGGTTTCCACCTCCCCTTTGAATTTTCTTCTGCAGCCCAGTGTTCCCCTCCTGTGATGTCTGGCTTCTTCGGTTGGCTTCTCTTTCGGACTTTTCGACTCGTGAAAAAAAAAAACGCCGGTGGTAAAAAAAACCCTTCGGGCTCAGGAGGCGCGTAGGAGGCGATTTATGGATCCTACTATGCCGAAATTGGAGGTGCAGTATAGTGTTGTACTGCATCAGCGTGTGAACGCTTGGATTCGTAAGCTGGCTTGTCAATATTTTTTTTCCTCGCGCGGTATACAGATTAATCACGCATAGGTTTTTGTGCGGCAGAGCTTTCGCTCTTTGTCCGATTTTTAATGACGGCGCGAGATTTTTTTTCTTCTTCTTCCAGGCCCCTGAGAGTAGTGTTTTCTATCGGTGCGAAAGTTTTTTTCACTTTAATTATTTCCGTTGCAGCTTGGAGAGATGAGTTTTTGCCCTCGTCTTTGTTCCTTCAGAGAGAGAGAGCGGTTTATATAGAAAAATTATGCTACAAAATTGATAGAAATTTGAAAAATCACTCTACGGACGCAGCTGTAATACAATTCAAACATCGCGATTAATATTTGGCTCAGCCTTAGAAAGTCGAGCTCAAACTAACGTTCAATCTTTCTCCGAACACACAAGTCTGTTGTTTACCTAGCAAATTCGCTCACAAAACGCTGCGAGACTCTTTGCTTCATCCTCGCAGCAAAGTCACGTATACGTCCGCGTATATATACGCAACACACCTTTGCCAAAATTACATATTACACTGATGCACATAGGCGAAATTTGCAAATATCGTCTCTCGAATCAAGGCGTTGCATACTCAAAGGCGCGCTATATTAAATATTTATCCGCCAAACATTTGTTTCCAAACTACTCCCAAACGATGATACGCGAGAGCTGCTGAGAAAGTATATGTATATATACACAGAGTGACGAGGTAAACACCGGCAAACGTGTCTGGCTGCATTTATATGGAGACGAGAGACTGCCTGGCCTCTTAGAAATGCAAAGAGTATGAGAAGCTTGGGAGCTATAGTAGTAGTAGAGAGAAGCTTCTCTCTGGCTTTGGATGTAAGTGACGATTACAGGAGGTGTTGATTCTCCGCTGAAATTCAATTAACGTGTCTGGGAGGCGCGAAAGGGTTACAGTTTCTGGAGACAGCCTCAAAGACGCGCGTTGAGAAAATATCGCGAAATACACCGGATAAAGTTTCGAGTATTTAGGTCTGATTGAGCTTGAATTGGTTTAGCATTTCAGTGATGCACTGGAAAGCTTATATATTGCAAACGAGAAATGAAAAAAGAAACTCCATATAAACTATATCGATTATGTCGACAGAGAGAGAGAGAGAGAGAGAGACGAGATCTGGTGTAAAGCCGATTTAAAAAATAAAACTTCAAAGCTCCCAAGGTTTTGCAGCCGTTGCGAAAAGGCCGCATCAGCGCGAAACACACCGTCAAAAGCTCGCATTTATGCGCTTTTTAACGCAATAAGCTCTTCGTATATTGAGGACGAAACTTTTCTACACAGCCGTCCTTTGAAAACCGCGAGCGAATAGCACCAGAGCTCGCTTTCAACTGCCGACGATGATGATAATAATTTTTACTGCACGAGATCAGTTCCTCTCCATGCGATATATAGCATATTCACATAAGCCTGCTTTCACACCTATTATCGATCCTTTTCTCTTTTCATTAAACGTACTGCGGACCTCGATCGACTTTAATTCCGTTAAAAACGGCGCAGTGGAGTATCTATATATATAGAATATAAACAATGGCAAATCAAGACGGGATAATTCATTCCTCGAAGCAGTAGCAGCAGCAGCAGCAGCAGCCAAGTCTGCAATCGAATTAGCAGTAGTTCTAGTTAGCCGATCTGACCCACTTGGAGACTGACGCTCCTCTCCTTCGGACAGGACTATATAACTTCGGCCTGATTCTCTCTCTCTCTATCTCGCGGAAATCCCAGGCATTTTCGCGTAGCTATACGCGCGTTTTCTACGAGATGACGCGCGGCAATGAGAATTCCGAGAGGAGACAGCAGATGGATAGATAATACTGCAGAGCTGTTATCGACTCGAAGAAAGAGCGAGAGAGAAGCAAACAATCGGCGGGTGTCTCTCTCTCTCTCTCTTTCTCCCTTCGGCCGATAGAAAATTAGATAGCGAAGCCTCCAGGGCACGTCGATCTGCAGCTATATATACATGTATATATATACACATCTCCTCTGAGAAAGAAGGACGTCGCCGAAACGCGCGAGAGCTTATCTCTCTCTCTTTCTCGGGAGTTTTTCCAACTTTTGGCTCGTTCTCGATGCTCTTTTCGCTTTTTTTCCCTCTTTACTTCGACGGCGAGGCGCGCATCTGTCGTGTACACAGCGACGACTATCTGCTGCTGATAAGTACAGTTGGGAAGTTCTTTTTTAGCTGCGCGACGATTATTATCTTACGTTGTGCAATCGGTGTTTGCATAGTCCGATAATAGGTGCACTGCGATGTGTATAGATTATAGTCAAACTTGCGATCGACTACAACAATGTTGTAGTATTATAAGTTTGTTATATGAAGCTCAAGCCTACTGCGAGGCCTGTTGCAGCAGGTAGTGCAATAAAAGGTATAGGGACGCATCTTTATACCTGATGGCTGTGAAGGTCCCTACACCTATATACCGAACGGGGAAAACAGAGCGGTGACTGGCCGACATCGCCGGTCAGTCGGTTTATAGGTATATAAGTACCCGTAATAAAGGAGCTGCAGCGCTTTGAGTAACAATAGCATAGTGTGTTATAAACGTGCAGAATTGAGAACGCCGTATGAGAACAAGTCGTTACAGGAACCGATTGGGAATCCCCGAAATCCTTATGAGCGTCGTATTATAGACGTGTCGTAAAATAATAGTAAATGGAAAATTATCCTTGTTTGAATATCAAAGAAATCATATGCACGCAAACAGGCGATCATGTGCGTGTGTAAACACTTTGGGCTCTTTTTTGCATTTGGAAATTTAGTTTGGGGATTATGAATTTCCATTCGAGAGCTGTTACAGCCCGAGGCTGAAATGCAAATTTATATATACTTGGATATTAATAAGCTTGTGTGTGTTTATACCCTTGCATTTGTATATACTATATATTAGGTATACTCAAAATTTATGATGTTTGGTGCTGCGGTGTTCCGCGTTGAAATAATTTTAAAGCTTCGAACGACCCAATTCAAAACACTGAGACGAAGCGCAGCAAATTTTATGAAATCGTATTTCTATACCTTTCTCTTATTGAACGCGATCTTCGATATTCCGCGACGTTATTAATTTCAGCTTTGAATGATGAATTTCCACTTGGAATCTCTATTTAATCGATACTTATCCCTAACTTGAAAAATTGATTATTATTTAATTAGAAGAAAATTTTACAGTTACGACGGGAATGCAACGTAAATAAAAATATCCCGGCCCCTGACAAATAAATTGCAGCGATAAGGACATCCACGAAAATAGATTAGCTATTTTTGTTATCGCTCAAGTGATGGACGTATATGTATATACGTATACCCTGCACACACTTATCTCTATCTCCAAACTTAGGAGATATGATTTATACGAGAGTGCCATAATGAAAAAAATGAATTTCTGCTGTTTTTCTGTTATACAGTGTATTTCGGTTGATCGCCTATCGCTTCTGTGTGAATGACTTTCAAAACGTTTTTACATTGCTACTTTATAAATGATGAAATTATATGTATATGGGAAAAATTATGTAAAATTATATTGAGACGCCATTTACAGAACAGCCATGACCGACTTTGTCAGGTCAGATTATATTAAACGACCATGAGCAAAAAAATGTTTTACGTCGATGAAAACAGAATTCCATACTAATGCTTGTCTAATGATAACAAGTCGCAAATGCCTTGCGTGCCGAATAATGGCCTAATATTATTCACACACACTTTTCCAATTTTCCCTTTTATCTCGAGGCTTTAACTGCGCATATACTATTTGCACCATCATGACGCGTTAAGTACACGTCGTTAGTTTTTTTCTCTCTTCCCTTATTCACAACATTTATAAAAGCATTATTTGCCATTACGATAATGAAAACGTATATCCCGCAAATGAATCGTCGAGATAAATTTTCGAAATGTGTCATGCAGTTGGAGATTCCAAATTTGAATTTACGTGTGCAAATTCCTCTGGTTTCGCAACAACCTCATTTTCGCTATACACACGCATCAAGCGCAAAAAAAAGTAATATACGATAAAAGTCTGGGCCCAGTGAAGCAAGAACAAACTGTCGTGCGATCGTTTTCGAGTCTTTCGGCCGTGACGACAGTCTTTTACGTGGCGAATTTGGTACAGTAATCTCTGCTCGCATAGCGAATTCTTTATTCCTCAAAAATCAGCAAACCATCGAAAGTTTCGACGAATCAGTCATGCGCGTTTTTGCTCGTTCATCTGACGCTGCTACTTTGAAATTTATTCGCAACAAAAAAAGCACTCGCTAATAGTATAAAATTAAGACTGTATAATGTTATAACGATGCGGAATATAATACTCGCTCTCTCAGAGAGCCGTATACACTGTTATCACGTCCGATATATAGTATAGTATAGAGCTAAAATCTAAATGCAAATTTTAGTGCGCCGTGTCGCAACGGCTTAATGAAACATAAGTTTTTGAAAGTCATCAGGAACAGTAGCGCGGCTATTAAGAAACTTCATTACGAACGTCATGCAAGAGATTTTCCAACTCGGCACTATATAATACTATATATATATTTGCATTCCTTTTGTGCGCGCGTATATATATTTCGCCAAAAAAAAGGAAAGAAAGAACCCACACACGTCTCGACACTTCCGCAGTCAAATTAAGCCGCAGCAGAAAAGTTTAATCGATAAAAAGTCCGGGGATTCCCCGCATATATAACGCATTTATATACCTCTCGGTCCACTTTCCTCCCGGTCAGCAAACCGTTCGATCGTTTCGCTCTTTTTTTTTAACGGCGGTCCGTGACCATCGATGCGTAATGAGGCGATTGTGGAATTTCGCGACGATCGAGCGTTTTTTTTTACATTATAATCCAGTCGTCGCCACGCCAGCATATAATAATATAAAATATTTTTCCTATACGCCCCCGCACATTAGCGGACTTTATATTATCAACCCCCCGCACAGGGCAATAATGATTCAAGTGCGCAAGCTGCGGGTGTTTTCGCTTTTCCTCTATACATATATACAATAAGTACACGTCATCGCGCGCTTTTATTTGGTGAAAAGCAGAGAGTAGGCCCGCTTAACGATCGTCGCGCGTTCGCGTGTGCGCTATGCGTCAGACCGATCGAATTTATGCGTGTATATATGTATACCTATATAGCCTGCGTATACGAAAGCAAGAGAGATAATGAGTTTCGCTATATAGGAGGGAAGCGCGCTGCGGCGACGGGAAAATCGATCGTCGGAAAAGCGGGCGTGTTGACTTTGTTGTGTTCTGCGCGAGCTAGCGGAAATTTCGGGCTCGCGTTCGTTTGCATTTTTTTTTTTTATTATATACAGGTATAATGTCGATAGCTCGATTATCGACGAGATATTTGCATGATAAACGATCGCTACAGCGATTAGTTTCCGCGTACAGAGATTGGCTTGAATAATAAGAATAACAACTTTCGCCTTGTTTACTTGTAAATATATAGGTCAAGCGCGTGCCATCGACAATCACGAAAGAAGAAAAGGAAATTTTTATTCGCGTCGTAACATCACCCTCCGAGATCCCTCACTATACACAAAAGAGAGAAGAACCATCTGCTGTAGGATTTTCCCATGCAGCGACACAGCACAGGTGCTAAGCAGATTACCTGCGCGCGGACGATCCCGTGCGTTAAAGATGAAATCGAAAAAATGTGCATCCACCTTGTGCTCTCGCAAGACTCTCTCTCTCCTACGTATATTAATTTCCCGACGACTATACGACACGGGGACTCGAGGGGATGAAATACAATAAGATGGATGCAGCGAGATTAGAGACCGCGTGTGTATACGGCATATGATGGGCGGAATACGGAATGTCTCGTAGAGAGAAAAATAAGGTATGGCGCAACAGGACACAAAGATTCACCTTGCCTGATGCTCTCTCGCATTCTTCTCTCGCGGGCGCCCGTCGATCTTCGCCGTTCTTTTTCTCTCTCTCTCTTTTTTTTTGTCGAGAGTCTTTTCTCTCTCGAGGGACGTCGCGGTTTTTCAATTTTCTTCGAGGGATTCATCGGGTTATGGATTTTATATAGTCATTTTCGTCGCGCGCGCTATTTTTCTCTTCCCCGCGCGCATCAGCTCGAGAGAGCTGTAATTTCATTCCATTCATGAATAATTTTTGCGTCGTTATATATATATTTTTCACTAGAATATACTCTTTTGAATTTTCGCAACGACTCTCGAGCCCTACGTAACGGAAAAAAAAGAAAGACAAACAATAAAAGAGCCGAAAAACTACGCTCTCTCTCTATATTCCAATCAAACCCGTTTTAGCGCGCACACATATATGTATGTATATACTGCATCGCACAGAGAGCAGAGTTTCGAGAGAACGATGCCAAGAGTCAACGCACTCTTTGGCCCATTGTATATAGACGCGCACGAGCGCAGCACACTCCCATATACTCCTTCTCTATCTATCTATCTCTCATCGTGCGCATAGCAGCTTTCTTCCCCCCTACCGCTCGTTATTTCTCGTTCTCTCCCACTCTACAACGTTGTTGTGCATAGTGTGCGTTTCCCATATTTTTTCTCTCTCTCTCTCTCGACTCTCGAATGGAGGCTCTCACTCTATGGGTGCGTGGAAAATATGCAGTCGAACGCGTTCGTTCTTTTTTTTTTTTTTCGAGAGCTTGGCATTTTCTTCTTTCTTTTACACGTCAGGGGTGGATCGGGTCAGGTGCATGGCTTTGTGGCTCGTTATATTCTTTGTCGGAGGAGCTGATGCTTATCTTCTGGTTTTTCTCTTACTCAATTTTAGAGCGAATCTCTCGTTGGCCTTGAAAATCGCCGATCTCTTTCTGTTAATTATTCACGACCAGCTTTATAAATATTTTCCCGTCTTCAACAACAATTGCTCAGCGAAGAAAATACTTTTCCCAAGCGTATACACACACAGCAATAATCCCAGCAGTCAATTAATCAAAATTATAGCAATTTCCTGCGCGCAATGCCTGCAGCGCGTCTCTCCCCCCTCTCCACAAGAAAAAAAGGTTTTCACTAAATTTAAGTGGCCGCTCGCAGAGTCTTCTCTGCCAACCGACTTTTCTAGCCGCGCAGCAAAAAAAAAAGGAGACGGAAAGTATAGTGTCAAGTTCGGCCATCTGTAATCATCGAATTTCAGGTCCCATAAAGACAATCCAGCACCGCAGCAGCCGCTTTCTTCCTCAGCGTGAGTTCTTAACGAGCTCGGCCGATTTTCCTCGAACACGCCCTTCTTCGCTTTCTCACGCGGGCATCAGTCTGCATATGTTCAGTTTTCTCTCTCTCTCTCTCGTGTGTGCATAATGTATATACCGTTTTTGACTTTTTCATCCCCCCGCAATGTCAACATGCGTCTTTCGCGCTCTCTGATGTGTGTATACATATATAGCGGCATCACGTGTGCGGGTGGAGGTCGTCGACGAGTGTACGATTTTTTTTGGTCGGTCTATGGGAAAGAATTGATTTACGGTTAAATTTTCACGAAGCAAACATCCTGAACAAGCATCGCGTATGACGAAATAGTAGCTAAAAAAAAAAATTCGGCCCCGCTCGTAAAATCCCATTATAATATACCTACTCCGCAAACACGCGATCTTCTTCTTCTTAGGTATAAAGAAAATTCGCCGGCGTGCAAAAGGGGACCGAAAGAAGACGCTCACGCATTTTTTTTCCTTCTTTTGGGCGTGGTGGCGATTTTTCCTTCTTCTTCGGGCCCTATATATACCTCCCCCTCTTTCTTATACGCGTATATCTCGCGCGTTTATCGCCGCGGTGTTGCCCCTTCTCTACATCCATCCCTTTTTTTTACGTTCGCTCGTGCTCCTTCCCCCCTTTCTTTCCTCGAGGAGGAGGAGCATATACCTTTTTCACTGTGCGCGCGTGTGTCTATAGTCTATTTCTTTGTTCGAAGACTTTTGACTCCGAGATGCAAAACGAAGGCGCGCGCTTTACGTTACAGGAAAGTCGTCGGGACAAAAGTGCATTAGCGATAGCTCATTCTCAATGACGACGACAATAATAATATTCTACACGACAGTAGCAGAGTCTCGTCCTCGAGCCTTTGTCTCGATTCATTAGGAGAGATATAGACACCGCGCAAACAAGCTTCGGCACGTCGATTTAATCCTGTCTCTCTGTCTTTCACGCTTAATTACTATTCCGCCTATAATAACACAGAGCGCCGTGGTAATAAACAAAATTAAAAACCTCATACTATAATATAGCACACACTCGCGCGCGTGTGTGTGAAATTTCGGCAGCAATAGCAACGATGGATTTTCCTGGCGTATATACGAGGTAGAGGGGAAAACTTGTCTAGGGGGGAAATCGGAGTGGGAGAAGCGCATTTTTCGTTGCGAGGCCACGCACGCACGCGAGTCTCCGAATATACGCGTGCGTATGCTTAAAACCGAATAGGAGGATCGCGATTGGTCGAATATACTGTGTGTGTGTGTTGCGCCAGAGAGAACACGATGACGAAGAGGCTTTTCGCTGCTTGCAGGGACGGCCTAGAAAACTGTGTGCTGTATATATATTTATATTGCCTGCGCAGAAACTTTTTCTTTTGATACAATAGCTTGTGATGATTACAATTGCCGCAAGTGAACGCGGGTGGAAAATTTACAATCGAGCAAATGTGATTTACAGCCCGTCGCACCGCAATTATTTTCCTTTTCTCTCTTATGAACGACGGCCCGCAGAAAAATTTCGGCCGTAGCCTATATAGTATATACACATAACGAGATCGTTTCCTCAACGACGCAATATACAAGGGAAAATTCGCACTCCAGGCTACGCCCCTGCTGACTTAGAAGAATGAGATGCAGTAGCCGAGAGAGGGCCCCGACGGCCTGCACCCCTGCCTATACACATCCTTCTCTCTCTTTCTCTCTAGTATACCTATATATATGCATACAGGGCCTGCTGCGCGGAGAGGGTTTCCTTTTTTCCAACACAGCTCCGTCTCTCTCTACAGATCACGCAGCGAGATATATACGCACAGGCGGGTATATAGTGGAGAGGGGCAGCCGACCTGCTTTTCGGAATTCGTACGCAGCGCAGCAGCAGCAGCAGCAACGCAGCGCAAGAAAAAAAGTGAGAGAGAGAAGGGAGGGAGGGAAATAGACGAGCGGAAAAAGCGGCTAGTCTAAGCAAGAGAGAGGGGAGGGGGGAATCAGCAGAGCAGCAGCCGAAACTTAGCGACGCCCGAGACTGCGAGTTCAGCAACACACGCGGCCGCGCGCCCACGAAAAACGCAGTGCGCAGCTCCTTTTCCTCTCTTTGGCGAGTGCAGTATCGCGCTTGTATAAGTAATACAGCTGCTCTTTCTCTCTCGGTGTGAACTACGTGCAAGCCTCATCAGTGTTTATGTATGTTGATACATACAGTGTGGAAGAGACTATTTGAATATTCGCGCGCGACTTTTGAATTTCGCGCGCGCCAATTTTTGCAAAAATATTGTGTGTCAACAGACTCTGTATACATATCTAAGATGAAGTCGTTGTGACAGGAAGATACCATGCGATTGTTTCTTCTTTGAAGATCATCATCGTCAAGGCACGTGGCGCGGCCAACTACGTATATATAGAGAAAGAGAGCCGGTAAGTTTGTTTTTCTCGCACATACATAAATCCGTACTATATATACACACACGACGCACATACATACACAGGCCGGCCTCGCGGATTTGCGCGTGCGTCCCGCGTATATATATGGGCTGACGCGTCATGTGTTCGCATCACTGCGAGTATAGCCGCGCTTTTTGCGCGTCTCCACGCGCTCTGACTTTTTTGCGTTGTTGCGGTTATATAGTCCCGAAATTTCGCGCTTTGTATACAGACCGATTTCTAAAAGTCCATTGCGAAAGAGGCTCAAAGTTGCATTAAGGGACTTTCTATATACCTTCGTTGCGCAATCGCAATTATTTTCGCATTTACGCCTAGTGTTTGTATGTATAAAGAGACATTCCGGAGACGTCATTAGGCGTGTATACTGTCCATTGCGAGTCTAATCGCGCGTGTGCGAAAGATAAAGCGCGATTTTCGGCTCTTATACTAGTAATCTTACTCGCCAATCGCGAGGTTTTCCCGGCCGCGTGTGTATGTAGATGCTTCGATAAGTAGTTTCTCTAGGCTAAATACGCCGATAACGAAAATTCCGAGCGGAATGAATCGCGAAAATCGGTATAATTATACACACACACACACACAAAGGAAGACTCGCCGATTTTTCCCAACACACACATTATAACGATCGACTTTTCTTGATCTACATAATTTATACGAGTGCAATAAAATCCCAAGCCATTAGGTATACCTGATGATACACACACGTAGTCCACCAGTCGAGCCCGTGATTTTCCCAAGAGAAAAAATGCGCGTGGCAACGTCGAGTTTCGTAAGCGCGCAAAACGGCGCAGCTGTCGCTGCATTTTCGGAGCGGAAAGGCCATCACGATGGTGTGGAGGGGAAAAAAGAGAAAGAGCTTCACTCTGCACGCGCGCATTCTATATCTGCGCCGGGGCCCGGACTCCTCACGCATATAGGCGTCATTGAACTCGTGATTAGGCCTCAACTATACAGTATAACACACTATATACGCAGCCGCGTGCGTGCCGAATATAGGCGCGGAAATGCCTGCGTGATGTGTGTGTATATATATATGTATATAAGGGGGAAGGGACGCGTAGCTCCGAATGCGACGCGAGTTTTCTAATGGGTGTGGGTATAATATGCGCTTTTTTGGGCGTCGCTGATAGTACTGCTGCGTAGTTTGCCAATTTTTTTTACCGATTTCCTGCAGATTTCTGGAACGTTGTTGTGAAAAAAACACGCTCGTCATTCATTCAAAACATTCGTAGTGTAGATTAGACACGCACAATACATCGTGCGGCTGCTCATCATTAATCAGCGGCTTGTCTATATATTGCTCTATTATAAGTGGACTTATAGTACGCGATAAAGTTGTAAAACTTATCGAGCGTATACCAGATAAAAATATGCGCAAGATCGTCTTCGCGCGACGGCACGTGTAGGCATTATGTCTCTGTGTGTATGTGTATATATGCAAATGAGCGATGACGAAACGACGATTGAAATAATTTCTGCCATTTTTCCCCCGCCTCGTTATGCTACTTTACTATCCATCGCGAATTCGATAAGCGATAAGTCGTATATACGCACTCTGTGTTACCGATTTGGGGAATTTAGTTCTTACGCCAAAAGCTACGAGTATCGTATAGTATAGTAGGGTCTAATCAACGATGAGAGAAAAATCAGCATCTATCTATAGATATATATAGCTGTACTTACGCACATACGCCCGAATATATAACTGGTTTTCCCCCACGTGCCCGCAAGCAAAACAACGCTTCCTCATCCTACACACGCGCAAATTGATGAAAACAGCTCAGCTCGTGTAATAAAACTCTCCCCCTCCTCCGAGTATCGATTTTTCGCGCATTCATTCACTCGACAAGCTGTGCGTATATACCTACGATACATACCTCTCTCTCCTACTCGACGAAAAAAGCGTCAACTTCCAACTTCCGCGAATTGGCCACACACACGCATGTGCCGAAGACACAAAGCCGCCGGTGGCGCGTGCAAATGATCGTGCGGCTCTCTTGTTTACCATCGTTTCGGCGGAGTCCGCGCGCGGTATATGGCTCCCCGTTGTTTTTATCTGCGATTCGGCGGTTTGTTGTTCGAGCTAGATTTTCAAGGCCACAACTACGACACTGCCGCCACTGCGTGTAGTAAGACACTCAGTCAGTGTGTTATTAGCTCTTGGATAGTTTCGTCGCTTATTTGCACGAGGCCGTGTAAGTATAGGAGGTGAATAGACGAATCGGCCGCCGCTTTCCTCGAAGATTTTATACATTGCAGGCAGTTTGCGCGCGCGCGCACGTGATTTTCGGCCCGCGGCGATTTTCGATTTCCAATGCCGCCGTCCTTGTGCTTCACTACGACGCCTTTCGCAGGTTAATTATCGTTGCATTATAAGTAGTTTATGTGTTTTGCGTTTTGGTGGGGGCTGGTGTATGTGTATATGTATGTATTTGTTTTTTTTTTTTTTTGAGGTTCATTGACGAAAGTTCTTTGTGCGCATTGATGATTTGCTAAACAATTTTGTAGATTTTCATAAATTTTTGATTATTCAAAAATTTTACTGGATTTCATAATATTCTTGATTATTCAATTGTAATTTAACTGAGAGACTTGATAATATGCTTTCATCAACACTTCATAACAGGTCATTTTCATTTTTCAGGTTTCTCAAAATACAACACAATGAGTTCCGGACAGCAGTACTGTTTACGCTGGAACAACCACAGCTCCAACTTCATAACTGCGTTCGAGCAGCTGCTCAGGACTGAGTCCTTCACAGATTGCACTGTGGCTGTGGAAGATGGCATATCGATAAGGTGTCACAAAATGGTACTTGCAGCCTGCTCATCCTGCTTTCAAGACCTATTGATCAAGAACCCCTCCAAGAACGCAGTAATCATCATCAACGAGGTCAAGTACAGCGAGTTCAAGGCTATCCTCGAATACATGTACAGGGGTGAGGTCAACGTTGCTCAGGATGAGCTGCCTGGGCTTCTCAAAGCTGCTGCCCTTCTCAAGGTAACTATTTTGCATTCTGTACAATGGTACATGCCTGTCTTTCTCTCTGTACCATCATGAGGATTTGATTAACAATGCTGTCATTCGCCAATTCCAGATCAAAGGTCTAGTGGAAGACCCAGCAACGGACAGACACAGCGAGGATGCAGATTCCGAAATGTCACCACCTCCAGACACCAACCACATCAACCAGAGCGCGTCAAACAGCCAGGCTCTCAGTAATGGGTACGTCTCGCCCACGCACGATCAGTCCCACATTCCTCCCCACCTTCCCCCCAATTTACTTTCCTTTGGCAATTCACCCATTGAGAGGAGCCAAAACTGCACACGCTTGTGGCCGTCCTATTCGCCTACTTTGCCACTATCCCAGCACCCAACCTCAGGACCACCGCCACGCAGCCAACACTCAATTCTTGGCACCTCCTACGACAGCACCAGCGATATGTCGCCCCTCAGCCGAAAGAAGCTCTCCGCTCTCATGGCCAGCAGAGATACGCCGATACTGAGGAACGTTCTGGGTCAGCCTCACGTGGACGGCGCAGCGGCTGAGAAGCAGGAAGCGTCCGGCTCGAACAGCAATGGATCCCTCCAAGACTCGGACAGGAGGAGCAGCGCCGAGCTTTCCGAGTCCATGGTGGAGGATGACAAGAGAAAGTGCTCGCCCCCGTACTCGAAAGCCAACGGCACCGGCACCGGCAAGACAACGAATAAATGTTTGTTTTTCTCAATTTTCTCTGAATTCACCCCAATTGAAATACGATAACTAACGATTCGTTGTATCACAGCAGGTCCCAACAAGCCCGAATGGAAGCGCTACAAGCAGTACACGCCAGATCACATCCGGAACGCCATGAACGCGGTGCAGAACAGGCACATGAGTGCGCTCCAGGCCGCTCGCAGATACGGGGTCCCCTCGCGAACGCTCTACGACAAGCTCAAGAAGGCCGGCATCCTGCCCTCCCGAATCCAGGGAGTCACCCGTCATCGCGAACGTGTACCCAGCAATAGCGTCAATAACAGCAGTGCTCGGTTCCCCTACCGCAGCAGCATCAACGGCAGTGTCTACGGCAGCAGCGCCCTGTCCGAGAGCGAGAGCGATACCAACGGCTTGCACAACGGACCCCTCGTTGTGGACATGTCGACTCGCAGTCCCAGTCCCGCTCGATCCTCCCAGCCCTTTGTCACACCCGCCACCATGAACGAGATCGAGGACCAGGTCGAGGACCTCTCCATTGCCAGGAGTAGCAGCAGCAGGAGTGAAAACGCCACGCCGGTCATCGTGCCGCCAATCGCAAGGATAACCAGTCCGATAAAGCAGGAGCAACAGGATGAAAGCGAGGAGAAGGTTTGACCCGCGGGCTCAAGGATTCGCGCCGCTGGTCTGTTCGACGAGCTCATCAGCGTGGCCACCGCTAAGCTGAAGGACGATTTTGACTGCGCTGACCAAGAGCAGATTCTCACTTGATCGTCGACGCGAATCTTTTTACTGCTTCATCACGACGGCATGAAATGCCCGAAGAGAAAGGTTTTAATTTTGCGAATTTTTTTACCCACATACACACACCGATGACGTCGATAATAATGATTAATTACGATGTATGATTGTAATGCGTCCACGGCGCGTGCATGCGCCTCGCAATTTTTTCTTTTTAATCGCTGTAGTACGGATTTAGAGACACAAAAAAGAAAAGTACAGAAGCATGAATAAGACTGAGCATGCGCCGGGACTTTCGAAAGAGACTGATGAACTTATGTGCGCGCGGAGAGTTGCGCTCGTTCCAAAAACTGTCAGAGTCGCCGTTGCCCAAAATTGAGTTTGAGTCAAGAGCGTTTTATTTTCTGCATTTTAAGCCTCTGACGATCGATTCAGTCGTCTATTTTGGTGCTACCGAGAGAGCGAGAGGCATTGCCATTTGATTAACTCGAATCAAACATTTCAGTTTCATTTTACGCAATTACCCGTTTATTTGACCCGTGCGGTCAAGAGGCTAATCTATTTCGGTGAATTTTAATCCGCCGACCCGTTTTATTTCGCTTTTATCGCTCAGTTATCTTGCAAAGATTGATCGACAAGTTGGACTTTTGATTTTATTACGATTTCGCTACAATCGATTTTAACGAGAATGACCAGAACATTTTATTTTTGTGTGGTTTAATCGAAAAAACAAAGGTGGTCGTGCTCTTTGATTTTTCATTGGGACGAGCTTTCGACGTTTTTGGACCGGTGAGAGAGAAAGACAAGCCGATACAATTGTGATTTCACTTTCTACTTGGCAATCAACGTGTGACACTTGCGAAAAAAGAAGAGCCGTGATAGAGGCTTGTTTATAGGCGCATTACCAAGTTTCGAGGAGTCGATGCAATTTTGCCTGAAAAGAAGAGCGTCGTTTTAAACTTGTATAAATAAACGCAGCGATATACGAGCGAGATGCATATTCATAAATTCAAACGAATAAAGCGCGCTCGCGGAGTGTGTTAAAATTAAATTATACGCAAAGTTTGAACTTTTCCACACAACGCGCGCGGGCGTTCTAATATTTTCGTAGATATGAATCTTCACGAACGACGCGACGCCCTGTGTAAAAGTTGAAGCTTCTCGATGGCTTTTTGAAATTTTAACACTCCCTTTCGTCGCAGCCGCTGCGATGATTTATTAAGTGCAAAAAATGAGTCGTCGAGTTTTGCGATTATCCAGAAGCGCCGAATGATGTAAGCGATCTTCAAGGATGTATATTAATTTTTCGACGATTCTTCAGTGTACGATTCCTATCGGCATTTAATGCCTCTCGCATAGGAGGCTCATTACTATTATTTTTTATTATTATTGCTATTATTTTCTTTATCTTTATTACATTATAATAATTATTATATTATTGTCGTATAATCTTATTAAGAATCTTAACGATTTCGTTAACGACTGAGATATCAAATGTTATTATTTGTTACGTTAAAGTAAGTCTATGTCGATCAACGCGCGCAAAAGGTGTAGCGCACACCGAATTCAAGAATAAAAAAAAATTTCACATGGCCCTGGGAAACAGATGCAATACCGCTAGAACGTGTGCGACGGAAACACACGTAACCAATCGAAAGCGCCATATCAGGACACAACGTAAGGAACTACCTCTCACAAAATACAATTTGCCTAACGAGCAATGATGAGCTCGACTGGTATGTAAAAGCTCTTCGATGATCCTCATTAATTTTTATTTTTCTCGTTTTATACACATTGTAATATATCCTTTTTACGTTTTACGTTATGTACAAGAACTATACGTATATTAGATTTTTAAGTTTATATAAATCGTATCCTGTTACGAATAATGTACCACTACAGTTAGAACTCATCGATTTTAGTTTGTTCGTTTTTTTTATACATGTATCGAGTACGTTTGTAGGTCCGCGCAATCAACTGTCGTCACGCGCGGCAGCGTTGCCTTATATATGTAATAACGACGAGACCGAGGGTTCGTGCAACGGCCCCCTTGATCATGATTCATACAACATATTAGATATAGATAGATAATTAGCGAGATAACTAACGGCGTTGCAATGAAGTTTGACATACAAGCCTAAAATGCTCGTACGTTTCTTTATTATATATATTCTAGGAATGCGATGCGTATTCGCGATTACCTCTTGATAAAGTACAAACGATCGCCTGCTATAGTACAAATGTCACTACCTCCATATTTATATATATGTATAATTATACTTGTAGAGAAAGAGATGAAGAGCTTTTGCTCTTTGTTATCATAGCCGCGTAGAGAGATACTTTCAGAGATTATTTTGTAGCTCAATGTCGTACCTGCACCTGTATGTGATTTAATGACGATTACCACTTTGCAATAACACATTGGCTGAAGCACGCAAAACACCTAGATTATTGTTATTGGAGCATCGACGAGAAATCTCGCTTTTCTTCTATATACATACATATAGAACCTAAGGCTGTTGAGGTTTTAAATTTACGTACTCTAAACGAATGAGTAAAAAATGAGATTGATTCGAGAAGTGTAAACGATCGTTTAATCGAGATTCGATATTGTCGACGTATTTGGACACTAAATGACGACAAAAAGAGATAAAAGGAAAAAAAAGGATAAAAGTTGAGTGTTTGTGTGGCCCAGCCATTGCACCCTTAGATTGTAAGCGAGAAGCATCACTTGAGTGAAGAAAGCTATTGTTTTAAATGATTATTGTTAGTTGAAGTTACAAAAAATAATAATATAATAATAATATCGACGGGAAAAACGGAGTTACCGTATATAAAACCGTGCCTGCGCGCCGGTGTGTATCGTAGAGGCCTTCATAAAATTATTATTATTACGAGAAAAAATATATAATCAGCGTATGAGATATCGAAATTTTTTTAACCATTATCATTTATTAAATTAAATTTATATCGGTCACAACAATATATATCTATACCAGCACAATACATTATGTAAATAACAGTAAAAAAAACAATCAGCTGCCTTATAGCAACTACTGTTGTAATATTCTTAAGACTGATTTCTGTCTACTATACATATAATATATTCGATACATATATATGATAGTAGACTGCAAACGCGTGTAAAACTGCACAGTGGAAGAAGAAGAAGAAGAAGAAGAGGCACTTGTGTGTATAGCTATGCGCACAGCAGTAGCAGCAACCATAGAGGTATTACTAACTAACTAACTTAGTAATACCTCTATGGCAGCAACAGCAGCAGCAGCAGCACAGATAGAGAACAACATTCGAAGATCGATATATAGTGAGCATCGAGTGCACGCGGAAAGAGAGTGACTGCGAGAGCAGCATTTTTCTTTTTTTAAATATATATAGATATAATATATATCCCGTCGCCGCCGGCGAACGAAATCATTTCATTTATATACGATATACTGGAACATTATTATATTATATTTTTTCGTCTCTTAATACGCGTTACTCGAACAATCATATTGTGCAAGTTTGTTATGAAATATATATTATCAATATAAATATATCCTAAAAATTGCATTTCTTCAATCGAACGACCTATTTCCTTCTTTCATTGTATGTACAACATATACCAAAATGACTAAAATGCGCATCGAAGCTTTCATCCAAATACCGTCTAAACTTGGCTCATATATATCCCGGATCAGTATACAGAGCTTCGCGTAATTAGGTGTATGTAAATTGCATTCATATGTACGTCCATTACGGATGTAGCGTGATTTATGACCAATAAGCGGTGATTAATAGTCGGATTAATTGATGAATAGAAATGAAATGCGCGCGCCACCTTTGAATAATGACCGTATACGGCTCGACCTGATGGCTGTCAGAATTTTGAAAAATTACCAAACTGCTCCATTATACATCGAATCTTTTAATTACCGCGGCTGACAATATTTTTCGCGTTCTTTTCAATCTCTGTATAAAAAAATTTAATATCATTGTCATGTGTATTTTATTTCTCCAATATTGCACACCACAAAAAAACACAGCTCTTCAAGTCGTAGCTTATTATTATAGCAGTAGTAAAGTATTGAATTTTCCACAAGCGAGCCGCGTAATGGTAATAATCTTCAAATACTTTTCTGCAAACCTCGCAGGATTCTCGGGGACAATAGACGACGCGACGACGACCACCGTCGCCGGAGCGCATTTTGTTCGGAACTAATGTAATTTCCCGCGAAGAGCGCGGCGCTGGAATTGAAAAAAAAAACGGACTCGTCGTGCAAAAAGCATATAATAGTTGTAAAAAAAGGAGAATCGAGTGAAGACGAGAAAAATTGCGAAATATTAGGGCTCTCTCTCGGTTTTTATATTGAATGGCTCCTGATGCTATATTAAATTCCGCCTTTTGTTGTATATATACACTGTATATAACTTGTTGAAAAGAAGCGCATCGTTAAAAAAAATCGTAGAAACAAGTGTATGATATCCTCTCGAGACACACATACATACACCATAAAAAGAGAAGAAATTAATGCGTTGCCTCATTAACGTCGATTCTCATCTCTCGTCGCTCAGAATAATCGGCCTAACTCTCTCTCTCTCTCTCTCGTCATTCCGCGCGAGAACTACACTATATATTCCGTGTATAACGATTTTTCGACTGAATAGCGAAACGTTGTACAAAAGCTCGAAATGTTTGCTACGAGGCTGACTACTACTATATATAGGATGTCCGCTACTGGCGGGACTAATGAGTTGTTTGACGAACGGTTTGCGCGCGACGATCTCTCGAGCTGTTTCAATTAAAACTTTCGACGCGGCGGAGATGGACGAGTTAAAAATGCACATATATATTGTTCGTTCGTCGAGATTCGATTGTAATTGAGCGCGGGTATTTTCGAGGGAAACGCGCGCGGCTGACGCGAGACTGAACTGAACGATATTGGATCGACGGATATGCCATGGATGGATAGAGATTATTTTCGGAGACGATTTAGAAATTGAAGGGCTCGGGTCGTTAACTTTTATGAAATTGTTCATTTTTAGAGAGTTTTGCGTCCTGTGTGTCGAATTTATTTCCAGTTTGCGGGCTATTGATACTACTGCGAGTGTTTGCGCGGTATTGATTTATTTGTATCTCTTTATAATGTATTAATGAAGCGTTGGAGAGCAAAAAATTTATGAATTTTTTATTATCGGCGTATATAAGCACTGCGCTTTTTAAATATTAATTCGAGCACCTGCGCGCGGTTTGGTCGTGTATATACATATGTTATACTTTTAATACTCCGGTTATAGGTCGAGAATGAATTATAGTATATTTCATTTCAATATTTAAAATTGTGCACTATAACAGTCTTTGTTTCAACGACGGATAGAGGTATTGAGTTTGCCAATTTGAAGAAACTTTTATTAGTCAGATTTAAATTGTTATTGAAATAGCATACCTATATCTATTTTCTGTTTGAATTTATCAACTTAACGACTACATTCTCTGACAGAATTGAACGAACATTTTATTGCCTTTAATGGGTTGAACTAGATACTGATGAACAATACATTCATTTATTACGACACCTTCAATCTATAATAATATGCATTATTTTCGACTTTTTGGACAACCAAACATAATATTTTGTTATTTTAGAGTCGTAAAAACAAATTTCTGGAATACATATATCGAAGGACAAATAAATAAATATATAGAAACTTCAATCTTCGAAATGAGTTTTCATACTCACCACCACATCGCGTATTTTTCCTCTACACAGCACTACATGAGATTAGAGCCATTTCATCTCGGCAAAAAAGAATCCATCCTTCTACAGCTTGTCTATATAAATCTCACCTCTAGAAAACACCTTCTTCAACTACCCGTAAACAACTCCGCGCGTTCAAAGCCATAATCCCTCTCTCGCGCGCGTATATTATATTCCTCGCATCAATGACCCACGCTTCCGCCTAAAATCCAACGAATCTCTGAAAATCGCACGTATATACTCTCGAAAAATAACATTTTATTAAAAAAAAAACCTCCTCCATCGAACTTTCAATAACGCCGCGAAAAATTCAGTTTCCAATCTCTCGCGCACTCGCGCAATTAATGCGACGCCTTCTTGCGATACGCATCTGTATACGTTATATGAAAAAAGCGCTCTCTCTCTCTCGAGAGCATCATCAAAATAACAGCGTATATATCGACGGGCTTCCTCTTCATCGGGCGAAAAACTCGTCGCGCGATATTTATATATAGACGCACACGCGGAAAAAATATATACACACGAAAGATAATAAAAATAAAAAAGAAAAGCGAAGCGAAAAGTTAATCTCTCCGCGCGGTTCAGTTTTTACACTATTGCACTGCAGAGTGTGTCTGATGCGTTTTATTTCCAGTCGACGGATCGCTGGCTATATATGTATGTAGGTATATGTCAAAATCGAAAGGCAAATATCGTTGCCAAAAACACACCGGACGCAGCAAAAAAAAGAGAGGGGAGCCCAACCGGGGCTTCGATCCTGGAATAATCGGACGATCAATTCCTGCCGCGCTGATATGCTCGGCCTTTTTCGCGCCTTTGTTTTTTCCGGGTTATTGCGGTGAAATGCAACGCTCTGGATTGCATCAGATGCCGGGCGACTGCGATGATAATAATTTTATGCTTTGAGGGATTTATTATTTTTAGTCGATATATCCTAAAAATATATACATATCATAATTCTGTTTTCAATATATTCCTCGTAACACAGATATATACAATACTCGCATCGCTCTCGTTATCCGGCATTAAATTTATCATTTAAAAGCGACAGTACACAACAGCATATTTTATATTAAAAACGGATGTGTCTCTTCGCGGTTACATTATACCTACCACCCATCATGTTCTCTTTCTCTCTGTGTCTCCGTGAATTTATATCATTTGTCATTCACTCTCTCTCTCTCTCTCTCCCGCAGCTCCATCAATTTTTTATCCCACTATATAATACGAGCTTTTTTTCACCTGTAACCTCTCGCATCCTTTCTCTCCCATTGCATATTCCATATTATTACAGAAAAAAAGAGTACAAAATAATTCACAGTAGCACAGAATTATCCTGCTGGGACGGAATGAAATTTTCACGCAATTAAGTGAATTCCGCGAACGTTATATAGAATGTATGTATGTATGTACACTTCGCATCATAGTACGCTCGCAGGCAAATTCAACACGTTGTCCTTTATCATCAGATTCGCAGTAACAAAGCTCGCGATAATTAAACTCGGCATAATGCGCGCATAGACTGTGTGTTTTCCTCGAAAATCACTTCCTCGCGTGAGCGAAAGCGTTTTCCAAACAAAAATAACAATCGCGCATTTTATCCTCTCAGAACGTCAACACACACCGTTTATTTCAATCATTCGCATTCAATTTACGCATCAAAATCCGTATATAAACATTCCTCCTCTCTATACAACGCGCAATAATCTACGATAATATACACATATACAGTATTAGCGTGTGTCCTACACCCGACAGACAAACTACGCAATTTCGCAGCTATTCAAATTCCGTGTGTCCTGCAGCAGCAGCACAGGGTTTGCTCATTCAGCTCGTCTATTCTATACTAGTAGACTACAGACTTAATTCTCTCGCTCTCTCTATCCTTATCCCACAGCACACGGCTTGCAGTATATATAGCGCTCCTCCCTTTTCCGCCGCAGCTCCTATATACACACACACACACACACTGCACAGAGGGAGAGCGAAATTGCGACAGACGGAAAGAAAGGCTACTGCAGCAGTAGTAGCAGCGGCAGCGCAAGCTCACCCTCTCTTTCTCTCAAGCTAGCCCCAAACGAAGAAGAAGAAGAAGAAGAAGTAGAAGGCCTCGATCGTCGGCCGCTAATAAGGTTCATTCCCGATACGCGAACGGCCAGAATAATTATGAGCTTGCGCACAACGGCGGCCACCGCTCTCCCTCTGTGAAATAAAGCTCGAGAGCTGCTGCTGCTGCTCGCGCAAGCTCACGTCCCCGGAGCTACCGCTGCGGAGAGGGAGAGCCCGGCCGCCACCGCCGCCGCCGCGCGAGATAGAGTATAGTCAGTGTACCTGAAGCCCGCGCGCAAGCTTGACGTGTCTGTCCTTCTGCCGAGCTTTTTACCCGGCGTGCAAGCTCTCCCGATTATTGTTTCTTCTCGGAATTCTCCTATATACAAGTGCGCGGAAATATTGCAATTATTATATTTTACCACGTGTCTGTCCTGAAGATCGAATACCAATTATATATTATTATCGATATTATTGTCATTCGAAAAGTGTCGATTGGCAAGAATCGTATATAATTTAACTGTTTATACCGGCGTGCAGCCAAGGAGTACAGTCACCGGATGCCGAGGCATGCGCCCTACAAATTTCGGGATTGATGTATCGCAGAGCGCAGGTACAAATGCTCGTATTTACATAACGCGCACCGCCGAATTCTCTACTTCGTCGCCGGGATATCTCTCCCCCTTGAAGCGTATATACATGTATATATATCCCCACTGGATTTGCAGTAGAGGAGCTACTGCTGCCGCTGCTGCTGCTGCTGCTGCCCCCGTCGTCGTCTCCGTTTGTACGTGCCTCGCGTGCGTCTATGCGATCCGGGGCTCACTGCTTTAGCTCGAGAGAGAAGCTTCTTTTCCTCCTCTTCTTATTCTTTTTCTTGTGTATACGCGATGTTTTTCTTATTTCTCATCCTTTTTTTCGGCCGCGGAGAGCGACTGATATGGAGAATGCGTGATGATTTATATCGGCCGCACTGCTGATCCGTACCGGAAGTTTGCTCTTCCTCGAGTGAATTTTAATTCTTATTGCTGTGTCATTGATTTTTCTCTTTTTTTTTTTGCAACGTTGAGGAAACGGAGGATGAAGTTTAAGAGTCGCGGTTACCGCGGCGTTAAATTGTAAAGAGAAGCGTGTTACGTGCGGCAAAATGAATTTTTCCCGGTGGTCGTCGTCGTCACGTCAGTGGAGGAATCGTCGCACGCTTTGAATGAGACTCGCGTGCGAGAGCGGAATTTCCTGCCGAGTTTTGTCTCTCGTCTCTCGCTATGCGTATATAGCCGGGATTTTACGGCGCGTCAAGTGCTTTGGATTACTTTTCACTTGGATTTTATATTCAGTTTGGGATATCATTTTGCGGGAATGTAAAATTAAATTGTTTTTAATTCGTGTGCGGAGTGCGTCGTGGAGAGATTAATGAGGATCGATTCTCTTTATATACACCAGAGAAATGACGAAACTGCATTAAGCGAGAGAGAGAGAGTGCTCGTTATTATTTCAATCAAATTATACAATATCGCCGTTGAGGACAAAGTGCAGTTTTATCGAATCAAATGAATATTACACGTTCTATTAGTATAATTCATAATGTATAATAGGAAATTCCATTTCCGCGTAACCATATTACAACCGATCAGAGTGTTATTATAATTATAATTTTAATTAAAAAAAGCGCAAACACAGGTTAATCAAACGTATCATATATGAATCGACTGCTTTCATTCGACGTATTATACCCACCGTCGCCGATCAAACAGTTTTCAATTAATCCAATCCATAATGTCACCCCTTATTATTTTTTCAAAGAAAAAAAGAGTCTTTTCAATTTCCCGCTTCGCCACTGAATACACGCGCACGCGAGAGCGATAATATTTTTTCAAACGCTCCGAGAGAGTCACATCACACACAATGAGAGCGCACCGCGCCGAGATAAGAAATTTCCAGGTATTGTAAGTTTTAGTTGCTCCATTATATGCCGCGCGCGCATTGTGTGCGCGAAATCCAGAAGTTTTTAATATAACCGCCGCATATATAGCTGCGCCGTGACATTGATGCAAACGCCGCCGGTGATATGTGCGCTTGTAACTTTATAACAGGCAATTTATCCATTACCCTCGAGTTTGTCTTCGTTCTTCCTACAAACTTCTTTTTCCGAAGAATATTGTTTTTGAGAATAGCGGCTTTTCTCATCATTTAACCGAAAAGAGAATTTCGCTATACCTATAATAGGTATATAACCCGCGGAATTTATCGCAGCCGTAATAATAATAATTGAGAGTAATTTAACTTGAATGAACGCGCTGATGCAGCCGCGGAATTTTCAACCGCGCGATTCATGCATAATAGGATATAGAATATTGGCTTCCTCAAAGCCACACCGTCGTCGTAGATCGTTTAATTCCGTTATACGGGATAATAAGCTCTTCCACACAGATGATTATACGTGGCAATTAGATTTTTTTCACGACGAGATCTCTCTACACTTTTTACCCAAATTATATAAAAGCTCGAAAAACGCGCGGAGCTCGTTTCAAATTGAATTTCCCGCCATTTATTTATTTTTTATTTATTTTTTTTCACACACGACGCTCAACGCTTTGTGCGTCAGCGCGTATCTTCATCTAGATGATATTTATGTATATACACAGTAGAGGCCGTCCGTCGTAAATTTCAATATACTCGCTCGACTTTTTGCCACGTGATGCTATCTCGTAAACCGAAAATATTGACGATGCAGCGCGAGAGGCGGCGGCGTGTAGTGTACACCGCGGCATCACAATGCAGTCATGTTTATTCAATATTCATGCATTTTGTATTATACCTGTATATGCATGCGTGTTTCTGACTCCGGCTCTGTGTACATATACGGGTAGTGCATTACTTTGCGATTTTCTACTATTTTGATTATTCATGCGCGAAATAGAGAGCGAGGATATCTCTCTCTCTCTCGTTTGAAAAAAGTCGTGGTATCGACTTTTATTCCAGAGCTGTGTGCGCTAAAAGGATTGTAATTGTATCCGGAAATATTATGCCAGAGTTAACGAAGAGTCGAGCTTGAATTTTTCACCGCCAGGTGGCGCAAGATATGTAAAACGATTCCTGCAAGGAAAGTTGAAGAATTCAGTAAATTAGGACTACTTTAGAAAGTTGGGGAAGAATGCTTTTTACGTCGTTAGGAAGCAAAAGTTTAGCATGAAAATTTATGAAAGGACGCAGACGCTCTTCTCGTAACGCAAACTTATGCGTACATATTATTATAAAAGTTAATCTACGTTTCGTATATTCCTACGGCAAAGAGAGAGAGAAAGAAACAGGAAAACTGAAATTTTCAGTATAATAAGCGTAGCTCATTCACAAATTCAAAAAGCTGGTTTAATCCGGAGCAAGAGAGGGAGATGGTGGAAAACGAAGTAACGGACAAGTTTCTTTATCGTGTTGCAGATCTGGATTTGTTACACGCTATGCTTGGCTCTGGTAAGTTTGCCACGCGCCGCACGGGGAAATATCACTACAGCCGCCACAAAAACTTTGGACTGGTGCATACCGCAATGCATGTGTCTTTCAAACACCCAGGTACGCTTTCGCATGTTTTTATTCAAAAATCGCGCGGAATATTTCATTCGTTTCAACGCCGCTAGATATACATACGCTTATGTACAAGCGGTATATGCGCGGAGCGACGTGAGAGAGATAAAAAAGAATAACACACACACGCAAGTCGAGCTCTTTTTATCGTCGGCGGTGCAGTGACGCACTTTAGAAAAAGCGTAAAAAATCTGTTTTGCGCTAAATAAGTGAGCAGCAGTATTTTATTTTAATTTTATATACACACCTATATATATAGCTTTATTTTTATACGAGAGCTGAGATGAATGAGCCTGGATTAAACGAGACTGGCTTCTGGGCGAGCAATTTCGAAACGGTCTCATTAAATACATTGTTAAGCTCCTTTGATATAAGCTTCTGGAGTTTAACTGTGTGTTTATTTTGACGGTCCCCTGATTGCGTCCTTGCTGCGCTGCAGCGTTTCAAAAAAGATTAGCCGCCGAGCTCGTCTCTCGTTTCGTATATGCAAAAAGTTTTGGAAATAAAACTGATGACGTAGTATATATCAAGCGACGATTGTATAATTCATTAATTTCCTTGTGTATTATATTTACTCGTTCGGCGAACGCTTTAATCAAACGGATGTTCGTGAATACTTGAAGCGCGCTATTGTTATTAATTCATATAATTGAATCGATACCGCCGACTCCAGAGTGTATTACAGTATTAAACACTTATCGAGCAATCTATTAGGCAAGTGATATCATATTGCGCGCTGCAAGCTTTGATTATCCAGTAGTGTATTATATAGCCTGCTAAATAATAAATCGCGATTTTAAATGTCGCATATATACATACCATTAAATCCGAATGCGTGCATCCGATGCGCGGATTACGCGTTTAATTTTTAAAATCGAAATGTATTATTAATCCGAATCCGGAAACCGCATCAATTAATTTAATAACACGAAATATATGTCGTCGCAGCTTCATTATCATATTACAGAGTGTGCTGCATATGCCTTTGTGTAAAACAGAATTTGATTCGGTATCATGTATAATTACGTATAATATATTATACATCCGCGATGTAAATGTCAAGCGTTTGTATGGATTCGACTGAAATGTCAATATGCGCAATAAGCTATCATTGAAATGGGAAAACGGTTATCATCGGCCGCGTGATGACTAGACGAGATCAAATACAACGACGTCCTATAAAGCTTCCTTTGAACGCTTGCATCTTTCAAACGCAATTTCGAAATTGATTCGTGATGCTGCTATTGTTTATCGAAAGTTTATCGTCATATATTGTACGATTAAATGGTAGTACAAATTTAGCTTTTATTAACAAATGCAGTGAAGTTGAATATCGATTCGAGGTTCGAGGAAAGTTTATTTATAGAGTCACATTCAATCTTATTTTAGAGACACCTCTTAAGATTTTCGCGATCCATGGGCGGAAACGTGCCTTCACAATACGCTAAAATCTATATATATAGGACTCCGAGATAATCAATACGTGCTATAATGAATACAACAATCATATTCTGTTGAATAATTAAACAACATTTGATAAGATTTCACACAAATATATACCGGAAACGTCGTTTTGAAATCAGCTATAGCTATATATAAAATTCTTTATTTGAAGATCAAGCGTAGTTCACGTAGCATCCTCATTCACCGAAATCAGCTCAACGTGTCTTATTTTACGTCATCTGTATATAAATCCCGCAGTAGAAACAACAACAGCAGTAGCAACCGTAAAGCCTTTTTCCCTTTAAAGCTTTTCGAAAACGCAATTCACCGCATCTCGAGAATCTTTGCGAAAAAGCAGAGGGAACAGGAGCTTGACTTTTTTGAGCCAATAACAAGAGAGACGCGACTAGAGAGTATATAGCTTTAAAAAGTAGTGAAAGAAAGCTTGTTCGCCGTAGATATATATCTGTGCTCGAGTTGGCGAAAATTTCTTACGTTCAATTCAATCGACAAGATTTTTTTAAAATAATTTTTCAATAAATTATTGTTTCGTATACGTAAAGCGCGATATTGATCATGATTCTACTAACGAAATTTACTAAGGATCGATAGAGCTGCCCAAAATAAGTGCTTAATAAGAGCTAACAGACCACAGACCACAAATATTTTTCGTTTCGCATAATCAAATTACTCTATAATCAAGTTACTGTGTGCATTTGGAAAACTCGAATAAAGACATAATGTTCGAAAAAATACTTTTTCCGCGCAATTCCTAAATTAAATGTGAATTGGTGTAGTTAACCGAAATCAAATTTAGATTGCTGTGCTAGGTTTGGATATCGGGAGGATGTGCATTTTTAAAATTTAGATTAAGTTTCTAAACATGAAACGAGAGACGCGCTGTGTCGCTTGAACGAGGCCGTGCTCGTGGCTGTACAATATTAACTTGAAACTTTTCAGCTGTTTCCCTCAAATCCGTACTTTTCGAACTAGCGGAACTTGGAAACTAGTAAAGCAATCACTTTCAAATTTAACGCACATAATAAGTTGCAAAAAAAAAAAAAACGTACTGCGAGTAAATCGATATTGCTTTGTAGGTAGTTTGTTCTTTATTAAAGAAGAAAAAAAGACTGTTTTCCAACTCTATGATCTTGTTAAAAATTTATCAATAGTAGCGCTACTGTAGTATACTGCTGCCAGTTTCAAAGTATTTTTATTGACGAGCTTTTGTTTTCTTAGAATTTCAATAATTATAAAGTTAGCAACGCGTCTTTTCTACTACACAGAGCAAAAACACTGTTACTTATTAAGGTTTATCAAAACTTGACGAACATAAATAATTTAATGAAGATAATTAACGATCTGACCAAGCCAACCCACAACCCTTAAACTTTCAGATCCTGTGCAACACAGGCGGTCTCCGCGACATACCGACTAGTCTGCCCTCGAATCTGGAAGAGCTGTCCCTATCAAAAAACGACTTCGGTACGATTCGGAACGACGCCTTCTCGCACCTCCGCCAGTTGAAAAAGCTCTTCCTCGACGGCAACATCATCACCGAGATCAGACCGTTCGCCTTTCGGGGTCTCAACAAGCTTCTCGCCTTGTCAATCCAGCAGACTACCTTGTCTTACATCGGCGAGTTCTCCTTCGCAGCGTTACAGAACGTCAGTGGCATCGTCCTCTCCCACAACAAGATACACCACATCAAGGCCAACGCATTCGCCGGTAGCTCTCACATCGGCGTCATCGTACTGAGCAACAATCCACTCAAGACCATACACAGCCACGCCTTCTCCGGTCTGACCTACGTCGAGCACCTGGTCCTCCCCGGGGGTATCAAGAGTATCGAGCCAGATGCCTTCAACGGACTGGAACAAGTCGGACAGCTGAAGATGACCTTCATGGATCTCGAGGGCGTCAAGCCCTACACCTTCAGAGGACTCAAGTGAGTGTGAATTACCCGAAGCTGATTATCCTGCATTCGTAATTGCATTGGCTTTAATTAAGCCGCGCACAACAGGTGGGAATAGAGGTGTGTGTGTGTGTGATATTTTCCAGAATTTTATGGAAATCTCGTCGGAGAGTGTGTGTATTATACTGCTTTATACGGGCGCGTAATGAAGTTTGTCGTTGCTTACGAAAACGCGGCCTTTGATATAATAATTACTTTTCGCGTCTACTCGAAAATTTTGTCGCGATTCGCAAAATTCGTATAATACGAGTATTTCAAGTGCTCCATCGGCTTTATCATCCGGTTAACCGAATCATTTCGCGATGAAGATGACGGTGATAATTAGGACGTTAACGCAATAGAAAAGTTCCATCATATACAGGCACACATACAACATCCCAGAGCGCTCGATCCCAGCAATCAAAACTTACTTTCCCAATTACCACACAATCCAGTCGAGAGAGAGAGAGAGAGAGGGAGAAGAACTTCCTGCCGAGAAGTCAGCCTCATCACAGCCACATCCCCTTCCGAAAATCCGTCGTCAAGCCCCAATAAAAGGCCTTTTCCGAACTAACGTGCTTTACAAGCCTCACCTCGTCGACACTTTTATTCTCCCCATCTCCGCAGAGTCGCGCGCGAGAGTTTATCCGCTTTAACGGGGTTAACAGCAGCCGCGGAGACGCGACTACACATACGAGGACTTTGGCAAAGTCTATGTGTATACGCCCACCTACAAGGTAATACACCGAGGAGTTTGATGGGACTACGTCGAGCCGAGAGAGAGCTGATGCCTATAAAGAGCCTCGAGCTATACGAATACTTTGTGTCGTCGTACACTGCTAGTGCAGTATAGTAGACACGAGACTATCAAAAGTCCTGACGAGTTTGATGTGTGCATTGCGGGGGGGATTGCATTTTGTTGAACTTTGTCCGTATTTTTACATATAACTAAATTACATCTGATCCACAGAAACGTGAACCACCTGCTGATCCAGACATCCGACCTGGGCGTCATCCACAAGGACGCGTTCTTCGGGCTCGAGCACATCGACCAGCTGAACATCGTGAGCAACAAAATCGACGCGATCGAGGAATTCCACCTGGCCTCGAATTTCTCCATCAACGTTCTCCACTTCCACAAGAACCACGTGCTCAAGGCTCCGAAATACGGGGACGCCCTGTTTCGGGTGAACCGCATCAGCACCGAGGAGAACCACTTCCCATGCGACTGTCAGATTCACCTGGTACTCGAGAGCGACTTCGTCAACGGCAGCGTCGACGAGTTTCGCCAGCATAACTTCTGCATATCGGCGGCCGAGTTTAACGGCAAGCGCATGAGCGTCGTCGATCTCGACTCCATAGCCAGCTGTCACGACAGGCTCACCAAGGATAATTACGGCTCCGGCGTGAGCGTCAGATCGAGCAGGTTCTGCTTTGCCCTCGTTATTGGCTTGATCTGCATGTCCAGGAGGCTGGCTTTGCTCATCTAGATTCCAAGGAGAGAGGGGGCTTTTGTATTCGACCGGCTGATGATGATGCAGCATGTGTGCAGTATATACACACAAGGTGCGCAAACGCGGCCGTGTATACTAATATATATCGACTCTAAGGTTGTGCAAATTTGTATGCGTGTCTTGATTGCGGAAATTATCTGGCCAATCTCATTTATTGGCCTGCCGATGTTGTTTGCCTTTCCTTTCGTTTGACTCGCTTTGTGCTACTGCTGCTACTGCTGCTGATGTGTATTTGCAATGGTATAATACGACGGCTCTCTCTCTCTCTGATGCCGCGTTATACGTACTGTTGTACTACTGATTTTACGTGTAATTGATTTTTGAGTGAGTGAGTTTTAACGATGACGAAATTTTTAATGTGTAAGTATATATTATACGATGATACCGATCCGAGCTTCTATTGGAAAAGAAAAAGTTTTGCTTTGAGAGTCGTTATATTTCGTGTTTCTTATCGAACCTTCTAAAAGTATTTTATGAAATTTTGTTGATGTATCGTATATATTGAAAATTACATATCGAGAGCTTTATAGCCGAATGTTATAGACGCCGTTCAAAAAGAAACGTTGGCAAAACGAAACGGTTCTTTATTGGCTGTATGTTTATGTGTAAAAATAATGTTACAATGTTTTCCGAAAGAGGTTTGCAGAGTTTTATGAAAAATCAAAAGCTACTTTTTTGCTAGAACTGAAAGTATACCGTACTTGGACCTTTCAGTTATACAGTTATTTAAACATATAACTTTGGAAAAGGTAGCGTATCAACATTGAAAAAGGTCCAAAGAGACGATAATTTAAGACTAAACAAATGAAAGTACTCGAAACGAATGAAAGTATTATATAACAATAAGAAAGTTCAGGGTACAACCCGATTATTACGAGACGATCTATCGATGACCGACTATATCTATACTACTACTACTTACTAGCAAAAGTATACAGTTGATACGAAGAAAAAAAAGTACTATTGTAAGAATGAAACGACAAAAGTAATGGTATAACGCGCATATACATATCGTATATCGAAACTCACTCAATGAGCTTTTAACGAAAAAAAAAAAAAAAATACAATGCTATATATATACACTATACATTCGCGTTTCGCTGGATATTGATCAAAGCATCCGGTGAACGCGATATCGTGCTGAAACCCGTTTTTAAGGTTTCAAAACGTACTGAAAGTAAACCATAGCTTTTAAAACGTGTAGACGTATACGTACGATTGTTGAATTGTTTCTTATCTTATAGAAATTCTTGAATGTTGAAATAACCAATTTCCAATCTTGACACAGTCCATTAATTTAATTGAAAGTCTATATCCAAGTTGAAGTGGAGAAGAAGATTTCCAGATTGCTTTCGCAATTATTAAAAGCGCGTTACAATAATTTCGCTGATGCAAAAGTGATAAACTATATATGAAAGTAAATAAAAAAACTCTTTGCGTAGGTTATTGGCCTGATGCTGTATTCGCACTCTGGATCTCTCAAAAAATGAAGAATAAAAACTAGTATAGTAAACTTTTAACGACGAAAAAAGAAAGTATACCGCTTCGCATAAGTTGGCCTATGCATATATTATATATATAAATATATTCGCGCTATCTCTTTATATATTGATCTCGACGAAAAAAAAAAATCAACCGACGTCTATATATATAAAACACAGTATGAACGACAAAAAGTACTCGAATACATTGTTATATTTACAATAACGCGATGTGCGCCACTACTGGAAGATATACTTTGCACTTTTTCTTCTACCGCGGTGTACATTTTAGTATACCCTGTGTGTAAAACGGATATAGTTTATGATATTTTTCAGAGTTTCGTCTATAGTATTTTATACCGCTACAGTGTCGTGTTTTAACATTTGTTATGTAAAAAATAAGAAATGCCACAAATAACGAAGGCACACTCTTTGTCCTCGAGTCTCGAAAAGTTTTACCGACGGATTTATCAGTAAATCTCGAGGGTGACATGGAAAAATTAATTTTTTCGATTGTGTAAATGTTGAAAAACTCGATGTATCATTATAAACTGCTTCGAGACTCGGGAGAAAGACTGTTAGTCAAATAAAATTAAGAATTTAAGAGTGGAACTCGAAAATTATTGCTGTATGATGATTTGATCGTTTGCAGCTTTTGTCTATATTATAAATAGTGGCTATTCCGCACGTGTTTGATATGTATTGTCTAGAGCTACGAGTGTTATCAATAATTTGAGTGAGAAATGTTCCGGATCAGATTAAATATCGCAAAGTCGACTGGAAATTCAGATTTCGCGCCACAATATTACCGACAGAGGAACAACTAATTCTCTTAATAATAATTAATAATAGAGACCAACTTAAACAAAAACGCAATTGCTTTACGTTATGTATATTTAACTATCATTTTACAAATTATGAATTTCACACTTTGTTAAACGTTAAAGATCAATACATAACGGAGTTTAACTTTGTCGTGTTAAAGATCAATACATAACGGAGTGCAACTTTGTCGTGGATTTGATCATTATTATTAGTTATATAAGCAAATTAATTGTTTTTCTGTCGGTAATATTGAGGCGAGAAATTCAAATTTTTAATTGACTCCTGGAAAGCTCTTTAGACAAATAACAATCTGAGCTCTATACAATAAATAACGACAAATAATATAAGTTGCCAAAGAACAGAACCATGAAATGCTGCTTCTTTTTGAATTCCACTCTTGTCGAGGGTTGTGCCGAATATTCCTTGTGCTCCAAAGTTGCTAGAGTCGAACCACTTAGAAGTTAGATATTAGCGACAGACGAAGGAAAGACAAGAAAAATAAATAAAAAACCGAGAGTATTATAATTACGATAGTCCACTTTAAGAGTGTCAATTTTTGCAATGTTCCCTATCTCTCGTGTCACTGACCACAAGAACGAAATAATAATCGAATAAGCTTCCATGAGTGAAAGTATTAAACCGTTTTGTTTTTTGTGGAGAGTACGACATGACGTGAAAATTAGAAAAGAAAAAGTATTATAATGCATAATCGAAACAAAAGGCCAAAAATATTGTATTGTATAACCGCATCGAATGTTTGCAGTTCAATGCGGATACGTACATATACATATAATAAATATATTATAAATATATCATTAAGGCTTCCGCCAATGTGGCTGAGAACGGGTGAAGGGAAGAGAGGACTGAGATTATCGTGAAAAAACATTTTCTTTTATTCTTTGGAAAATCTTTATACACAAAAGCCTCTTTTATGGAGTCACACAAAGTTTCTGTTTACGTTTATACTGTGACATAAAATACACAATAAAGTAGCTGTATACTCATGGTTTTTATTCTAATCAAATAGTGAATGTAAATATAAGCAGTATGTTAAACCAGATGATTTGACAAGTATGAGTTTTAGTAGATTTTAAATGATTTCGAACGAACTTAGTCCTATTTTTCAAGCTTGCTCGTCAGCGACCCATAATGTGTAAGACTTTGCTTGGCCTTCGGTCAGCATAACCGAGGACCAACCTAGCTTGTATTTTTTATTGACATTGTCAGCAGAGATGTATACACCGATTATCCTTCCGTCATGTAATAGTTATTGTGGCTCTGAAATGTTCAACAGAAATATGATAACAAATAAATCAACTAAATTAAAGAAAACATTATTACACGTCGTTTCTTCGTGAATTTCCTTTTATATATTCAATGAAGAATCATTTTGTCGAATAATTTATATTGTAAGTCTTACAATGCTGAGAACATTTTATATATTTTATCGATGAAATTGTTTATTAAAAAAAAAAATAGGTGTTTATTTCTACTATTACAATTTTGTCAACAAAGTTAGTGGTAGAGATCCAAGACAAAATAAAGTTAATAAAGTTATAATAAGATTATAATATTAGCAAGTGAGTAAAAAAATTGAACATTTTTAATCAATACATCATAGTTAGTTATGACAAGTGACAGTACAGTATCTCGGAAGATAACTCTATTGTGCAATATAAAACGTAGAAAAAATGTACATCTTACCGCTTTTCCAAAAAAGTATACCTCTATCGAATACAAAAGACAATTCAGCAAGTAAATGTTTAAAAAATACGAATTCAATTTCTTGCAGCTGTTCGTTACAATGTCAACAGTAAGATTGCAGGTAGTAATCAACTCAATTAAAGATAGATTTCACAGTAAAACATTCAAGGGAAGAACAAGAATTTAGAAACACCATTTTATAGATTGGATCATTATAATCAATTTATTGTAATAGATTGATTTTATACATTGTTTTGTAAAAAAGAGAGATAATGTAAAGTTTGTGAAACTTATTCTACATTTCACAGAATTATTCGTAAGTAGTCAAATAATTTTGTAGCAAACTAAAATTACTATCAAAGCTCATTGCTTAAAAGCAGGATAACAAGTGCTCGTAATGCGTCGATGCCAAAAGTAAATATATTTCTTTGTTTAAGTGATTACAATAAAACACTGGTACACGCTGAAAAAAATGACTGTAAAATGGCGTTTTATGTCGCGTTATTCCGTCTCATAACTTTGGCTTGTACTTTCGTTTTTAAACGAGTTCTGCCGTATGGACTCTGCGCGCTTGGTCTCACCGGCACTTCCAAAAAAGAATAAATGAAAGAAAAAAAACATCTTTGTGTCATACAATAACAATACGTCGCGCGGTGTAGACGCACGCTCACCTGAAAGAAACTTTGCTCTATATACATTTAAAGCTTCTTTAATCTTTACAATTCTCCAAGTATGTACGTATTTGACTGATCGTCGTCCGCAATGGGAGAATCTCGGTCAACGCCTCGTCAAACATTCGCCCGTCGACTAAGAACGAGAGACAGAGAGCGAGAAATACACAAAAGTACCTTGCCACAACTAGAGAATCGAAAAGGACAAAATTAATCGCGTGAAAAACGCGCCCACCTAGTAGGACCTACTGGTCGCTTAAAAATTCATACGATTGTTAAAACCGACGTTATTGCCGATTCTACCGCGAAACGGTCTTTTTATACCACCCCGCGTAAGGGCGGCACCGCCTCTCGCGTTGTTAAACGCGTTAAGGTTTGTGGTGGCGTTCCTCGATTGCCATGGTTGGTCTCGCTCAAAAACTCGCTCCTCGATGATCTCCAACTCCTCGGGGTCGTCGTCTATGATCTGCGGTGGACTGTCTCTCACTGGGGGTAGATCTCTGTCCAGGTTTCTGCCAAATCCACCACTTCCCCCGAAGGCGCTGCCACCCTTGCGCATGTCGTAGTCATCTACCAGCTCCCTACGTGCACCCATAGGGTAGTCGTCAAGCTCTCTCCGTCCTCCGAATTCCTCCAGCCCTCCGCGACCACCAATCCCTAAGTCCATCATTCCACCACCTCTGATATCCCTCGAGTTGGTCATCCCTCGGTCACGTTCCCACATCGGTTCCATGCCTCGAGAGTCTAGGTCTCTATCCCGAAAGTCGATGTCTCTGTTTCTTATATCCATGTCTCTTTCATGGATATCCATATCCCTGTCCCGAAGATCTATGTCCCTTTCACGGAGGTCTATGTCTCGGTCTCGCATGTCCATGCCGCGATCCATTATACCCCTGTCCATTAACATTCTTTCTCTCAGCAAATCTTTACCGCTACTTCGCACAAGGTTATCCATACCGGACAGTGGCATACTACTGCCACTACCGATACTGCCATGCATGTGGTCGCTGACGATAGGCTGCTGTGTCTGTCTGTTAGGCGAGAAGCTCCTTGACCAGGGGTTCATCGACTGCTGCCTATCGCGTGACGCATTCTTGCTGAGGCTCCAGCGCAGGTCGTCGCTGTCGCGTAACTTCGAAGAGTGGTCAAATGTCTCGCGCATACTCCAATCAAGTCTGTCAGCCAATGGTCTGCTATTATTAAATCGGTCTTCTATGACACTTCGCTGTGGCTCTTGTTTTTGTTGTTGTTGTTGTTGCTGTTGCTGCTGCTGCTGCGGTGGAAGTCTATTCGGTCCATCGTCGTAATTTTGCTGCGGTTGTTGCTGCATCGATGGCGGTTCCCATCTGGATTCTTTGGGTATCGGTTCCAATTCCATTGGATACACTTGACCGCTAAAGTCGCTAACTTGCGTTTCCGTTTGCACACCTACTTCTTCTCTCGTCATTTCGTCCGTCTGGCAGATTTTCTGATGAGTGATCTTTCGCGGTCCTGCGATGAGATTCAGCAGCTGTTGGGTCTGGGTCTCCTGCTGGTCAGCGACTGTATCTTCCTCCTCCCACTGGAACTCGGTGCGACTCCTGCGCAGCAAGATCGAATTCGAGGCAACCTCCGGCTTGTTCGATTTGATGAGCTTCTTTGATGGATCGAAGAAGAACCGGCCTTTCATCTTGAGCCGGGGGTCTTCCGCTGGCAGATTGCGCAGCGCTCGCTCGCAGTGTCGGATGATCTCTTGTTTGTATCCTGTTAACGGCGACAGATCAAAGTGTTACACATTATATTCATGTTGACTTCGTGCGATTTCTCCGAGTGAACGGGGAAACGAACTCACTTGTGGTAAAAGTGTTTGGAATTTTTTTAAACAAAGTCAGTGGCTAAAAGGGAAAGTAGAAGGTTAGTGTACTCACCTCTGGACGACGACTGGCTGGATGAATCTAGAGAGGAAAAAAAAACAAAAATTATTTTGATAACTTTTGCATGCGAGATTTATTACCCGATAATAAGTTGCAAAAGTATCGTTTTCCCGGTTTCAAAACTAACTAAATAAAATAAACTTGTTTCACGTGTTACTTCCGTGTCACAAACGTATTCGCACCTTTGATAGAAACTGAAGCTTCCAGGAGGCTGGATAAGCTGGTCTTTTCATTTTGCTAGAAAGACGAAGAGAAAATGACACATGTAAAGTAAATGCAGCTGAAATCATCACTCGCATAACATACAATTGACATATGTTTCGCAGCAGCCTGCGACATTATTGCACGCTCGAGCGCCCGACATGACTACTCGGACGCTCTGAGCTACAGAAAATAACTAACACATACACAATAAAAAATTCGCTCTAATCATCATCAAAAGATCATGTATACAAAAAAATTTACTTTGAAATCCGATATAATGGGAGGCTCGGGCGTACGCATGCGCTCCTCGCGCTTGCTACCCGAGCTCCTGTGCCCATCGGCGCTCGGCGACCTGGATGGCCTGTACGAAGCGTTGGGCGAGTACTTAGGCCCTGGCACCGCCTTAGGTAGCTTCAGTTGCGGCGGCTGCAGCGCTGATCCCGCGGGGGCGAACGGCATCTGCCCCGGTGCTGGTACCGGTTGAGGTGACGGTGGGCCCAGCTGTTGTGGCATGGGCACTACTGTGGGTGGCTGTAGGTGATTCGGCTGACCGTACATCATGGGGCCCGACGAATAGTCCGGGCCCCGGTTTATAGGATCAAAATTTAGACCCGGAGGTGGGCAACCATCGTAGTTCATGAACTGTGGAGGCGGTGGACCACCGGCATTGGGTGGCATACCCATGTGCATGGGTGGTGGCCCCATAGAATCCATGGGTGGAACCATAGCATTCATGCCCGGCATCATTCCCTGAGGCGCGGGTAGAAGTCCTGGTGGTGGTGGACCCATCATTCCCGGCTGTGGAGGAACTGGGAGTAAACCAGGTCCGAAGGTCGGCGGCATACCGCCTGGTGGCCCGATGGCTGGTGGTCCTAGTGGTTCATTTTGAAACTGGCGCGCAATCTCGTTGAGGAAGGGCGAACGACGTCGGGTGCGGTTCGGGCTCCGGGATAGGGAGCGACGACGGCGGCTCTCGTAGGGCGATCTGCTGGAGCGACGACGACGTTCGTGGCTGCGGCTGCGGCTACGGTGTCGATCCAGGCTGCGACTGCGTCGGTCTCGGGACCGGCTGCGTCGGTACTTAGCATCCCTATGTACAAAACAGTCTCAAAACTTAGTTACATTACGTACAAGAATTTTTCACACAAAGTGTGTACAACAGAGTGTTTATAACACATAAGACCCTCACTGCCCAAAAGACTCTGATCTAGAACAGTAAGAAAAAGCAACCGAGCTTTTGAACAATGGGCCATAAAGAAAGAAGCTTTACCGTTCGCGCAATCGCCTCCTTGACGCCTCTCTCCTCTCGAGGCTGGCGTCCCTGTCATAACTACTTCTACGACGTCGGTCCTCTGGACTCAGGAGGATAGGGCTCCTGCGTCTCCTCCTGTCGGGGCTGTAGGTGATGGGACTCCTCTTTCTACCTTCGGGACTCCTTCTCCTCGGCTCCGGACTTCTCCTGTAGCCGAGTCTGTTGCGCAAAGGACTGCGCAGTTTGGCTCTGTTCTCGCGACTGCGTCTCAGATGTTTGCGCAGATCTTCCTCCTCTTCCTGCTTCTGCTGCTGCTGGTTCTTGTCGACCATGTTCTGGATGGCTTCGGCCTCGGTGCCTGGCGGCAAGACGGTGTCCGAGTCAAGCAGCGTCTTGATGGCCTTCTCCTTCTCGGCGAGGATCTTGCTCTCGGTGTCCTTCTTCGCGCGAATCTTGTCCTGCTCGATGTCCTTGCTTGACTTGTTGGGGTCTCGTCGAGCCACGTCGCGACGACGCTCGTTGCTGCGCGAGCGACGACGGCTCCGGTGGTTGTCTCGATCTCGGCTGCGATCCCTGTCCCGTTCACGCTCCCGGTCGTGGTTCCGGTGTTGGTCTCTGTCTCGGTCTCGTTCCCTACAATTAAGCTCGACGTCTGTGAAAGTTTCTTAGAGGTGCTTTGGGTGGTGAGGTAAGTAGTAGGACCAGGACTGGATTGGATTCAAAAGTGGTTTGCCGTGTTTGACGGAAAACACCCGAGGGTGACCTTGTCTTGTGTTACTGGATCAACAAAAAAGCTGGATTTGCAGTTTTTTGGCCTTTTATTGAGACTATACATAGATAGTTGTGATTAGATACGTACATTTATTTACTATTTGTATTTGTATTATTGTATTGAATCATCACAGATCAGTAATTGTATTGGTTTACTACACACTCTTTGAAAAATAATTTTCAAATCACTAAGAGAGAATAATAAATAATAAAAACAAATATTTATATACACAGAAACTATGTAACAAAAGATGTAGAAGAATTATTTTACAGCCCTAATTATTCCAGTGTTGTGAACAGTTTTTACCGCTGAAAACTTGCAAGCTCATGAGAACAAATTTCAAATTTTAAATAAATTGATATCTTTATGAAGTAATTAGTCCAAATTTTCATGTTTACGTGATTAGTGTAAAGTATGCATGTTTAGCTGCAAAGGGTAAACGTTCATGAAGAAATAAGAAATCAACTGATAAAGTTTTTCAAATTGATGACTACAGGTATTTGTATGTGGAATACAAATAAAGATATACCTTTTTGGAGCACAGTTGATTTTTCAAAAATATTTTTGCATTCAAGTAGTGCAAAATAAAATTTTGTCCAACCTACTTTGCATGTTCTATAAGAATATTTATCTCTACACAGCGTGTAAAGTGCATACTGTACGCCCTCCAGGCGGAAACCAGACTATGTATTTTACGCTCCTCGTGCAGAAAAATAGTGTACGCACCACGGGAGTAAGTAAAGAAAGCCTCAGATAGCATATTTGACAATTATATGCGACCTGAGACATTCTTTACTTTTACTCCCTAGGTGCATAATCTACTATTATGTACTCCGGTTGCAAAGACCTAATAAAACCCAATAAGTCCGGGTGCAAATATCTAATAGAAAATCAATTCTATGCGGTATTTCCATCCGGACTTATTGGGTTTTATGAGGCCTTTGCAAGCAGGACACTATCCTAAATATATGGGGCTTCATTGATTTTATAAAATGAGGATTCTAAAATTTGGCAAATTAGAAAAAAACATGTTCGACTATTCTGTTATATAAATATCATCAAATAAATTACCTTGTGATGTGATATAACAATAGATTAGAAACATTAGAACAAGTGCTACAAATAATTCAACGATGCAATCAAACCCAAAACACTCATTGCCTCATTTTTGCAGCATGTACACAGTGCCTAACAAATAATCACTCATACAAAGAATCAATGCAATTCAACCAGAGCCTCTGATACCTGGAGTTGCGCTTTTCCCTTCCTCGAGTACGATCCCAGCTCCTACGTCTTGGCTGATCCTCGTCGTCCCATACATCCACCACATCCAGTCCATCGATAAGATCCTCTTCATTTATGGTAGTCTGAATCACATCAGGGTCTGCATGCTGGTTATTATCTTGAGCATTGCCATTTTCCTGCTCCTTATCGGCATCGTTCTTCTCGGTGACCGTAGTCATCCTCAACACGTGCGTATATACTTATATGTATGTACTTCTTTATTTAGCTCAAAACTCACGAACGCGTTCGCGTATAAACAAATATCCGCTTCGCAAAAAGTCACACCGGTAGATAACGCAAAAAATGAAAGTAAGCTATATAGGTACGCTATATACGCATATAAGAATAGCGAGGCGTGCTCTCGGCCGAGCGGAGGCTAAACGCGATTTCGCATATCCCACCCAACTTACGTATTAACGAGATTTACTGGTTAGAATAAGCGCTTCCTTGAAGCTAATCCTGAGGTCGCCGACGACTAAGTCGCGGAGGGCTCGTCCTATATTTGTTACTGCTTTTCTTTGTATAGAAAACTACGACGAAACGTGCCGCAATCGCAGCTTCATTCCGCCATATTAACGTTGCGGCCGCTTGGAGCTTGGGGGAGGTAAAGTGGTTGCCGGGTCTGTGCGTTTTATGGTCGGTATTTTAACTATAGATGTGACGGTCACATGTATTGCGTTCGAATATAATTTTTGCGAATTTCGTTCGTCTTTGCGGAAAACTTTTTTTACCAGAAAATGTTTTGTCTGTTACGTCGATCTACGTGTTATCGTGGTAATGTAAATTACTGCGTGTTATAAATGCGAATATGCACTTGGTTTCTTGACGTCAGAAAATAAAATGCAGTTACCGAGTTCCACTTTCGACGTTTCGTTACATAAGCGTAAACAGATATCCTTGCAGAAATTACTGGCGTTGCGCATATAGGCTTATATAAATACTCATCACACAAGAAAATGCATCAGAATATGTATCAGATTAATTTCCATAGTTTCCATTATGTGTGTTATTTTGATTTAAAAAGATTGAATAGTTAAAACGTCTGTATTTATAGAGTTTTATCAATAACAACTGAATTTTACGACGATTTATAGCAAATTATAAAATTTCTAATTATATCTAATTTATTTAAAATTTGTTCAATCGTCCCGGTCGTTCGCTGTTTGTGATCATATAGTTTAAAGATAGAGGATGATGAAATAGTACCTAATTATTAAAAAGTACGATACTTTTTTAAATAACCTTTGGCATAATATCTTTCAAGTTTTTTTATCGTCCATATTGTGAAGATCTACTATACTTATCGCACAGTGCTCAGAATACCACCTGTTTGAATTTTGCCGCCACAGTGTGTCCAACTTAGGAAAACAACTACTATTACGTGTACGCTGCAGTTGGCCTACTTCGGATTACTGCTTACATCTTCCGACGTTCCGACCTTCGACAAACTTCACTCTCTCTCGGCAGAGTTGGTGGCGAGCACACGGGAAATACGACTCCGAAAAGTGAAGTGAGAGGAAAATCTGTAATCTTGCAGTCGACAAAGACGGACCTATACCCTATCTGATACTATACAGAACTTTCGGTGACAGTAGCGCTGCGCTTCTCTCATATTTTTTTCGTGAACAACCTATTTCCACACAGTATCCTATTTAGTACACACAGCTGCTCTCTGTTCTCTCGACGTTTCTCGATCATCCAGTATAGGCAGTAGCAGCAAAAGGTGATCCACCTCATCGACGACGCACGTGCGCGAGAAATATATACGCGCTGGGTAAATATAGCATGCCACAAGTGCAGAGCTGCCGAGCAATCGTGCTCCAGGTAACCTGATTGCCATCGAGAAAGTAAATATCGTCGCGCTGCAGTCCAGTCATGGATTTCGGTACACTGCTGAGCGTTGCTCAGAAGAACGAGAAGAAGCAGCTGACGTCGACGAAACCCTGCTACACGACCAAGTTCGCCGCGCCGAAGAAAGAGAGCAAACAGACTAGGGAACTCTCGGACAATATAAAAAAGTTCCTGGCCAAAAAGGAAGAGGAAGAACGACGGAAGGCCGACGAAGAGAAGAGGAAGAGGGAGAATCTTTTGTCTCTACGGGATCACAAGGCACAGAGTCGCATCAACAAGCATTTAAAGGTCTGCAAAGCTGCCAACAAGTCTGTCTTGCCTGATGCCGTGGATAATGACAATACAGCTGTTACCATTACGGGTGAGTGTCTGTTATCTTAATTTTGTACATTGTCCTTTTGGAACTCTGCTTAAGTTCTCTTGGTGTCTACAATGTAAATAACACACTGAACTGAGTTCTGGTCTGCTGCTGGGCTTGATTCGTGATTGGCTGCGGAAGATTTTTATTTGCTGAAGCCTTTGTTTATTTATCTACCGAGCAGTAGTTGTCATTGTTGATAGTCTGCTTCTTTTTTTTTATTTAAAGTTGCGTTAGTTATTGAAATACCTCACTATGCTGTATCACTTGCTAAGAGCTTTGATTAAGGTTATGTGCTATTTTTAAAGCCCTTACTTGAGATTACTTCAAGACCATCTTTGGTAGTTGAACTATTTATTTTATATTTTTAAATTGTTACTAAATGCTTGATTATGAACTTCAGCACACGTGTACAGTTGAGTATTTCTCTGATGTTTTTTTTTTTTTTTTTTATCAAGTTTTTGATAACAAACATTGTAAAAAATTGATATATGAATTTCAGGACCTGCACAATGTGACGAAGATGATTATGGTTATGTCTCTCAAGAGGCATCTGCATTTTACAATCAATTAATAAATAAGTACAGTAATTTACCAACAGAGAAGCCTTTGTTCAGTGATGATGGTAAGAAAACTGTGAAAGATATAGCCTCTACAAAGGACAGAGTTAGACAAGCAATAAAGCAACAAGAGTTAGAGAATAGTTTACCTCACAGAAGAAAAAGGAAACACAAGGATCATGCATCTGATGATAAACATAGTAGCAATGCTGACACCAGTGACAATGATAGAGAAAGAGACAGAGATAAAGACAGGGAAAGGGAAAGGGAGCCAGAAAAGGAAGAAAAGCCACGGCCAAAGAAGAAACCAATGCCTCCACCCATAGATTTCACATCACTACTTAAATTAGCAGAAAAGAAGCAGTACGAACCAATAAAGATTGAGCCAAAACCCAAGCCAAAAGAAGAACCTGAGAGATTGATGACCAAGAGACAGATGAAAGAATATGCGAAGGAAAAAGAGTGGCGGGAAAAGAAAGAACAACGCAGCCGGAATCCAGACAGTGCAAAGCCAGCACAAACTTCAAGTGATAGCACAAAACCTAAGCTTCCTTCTATATCAAAGATTTCAAAAACAGATGGTGCAAAGTCCATAAATAATACAAGTCAAGATAAGACAATTTCTAAAACACTGCCAGTTACAGCTAAGAAATCTTCAGGTGATAGACCCGCTGAAAGAAGTAGCAGTGCCTCCAGGCCACCAGAACGAAGTAATGGAATACTCAGACCTCCCGAAAGAAGTAATGGAGTACCCAAACCTCCAGAAAGAATTAATGGAATACAGAAAACTCCAGAGAGAATCAATGGTAGGCCGGTAGAAAGAAACAATGGTGCAAGTAGACCATCAGAAAGAAGTAGCAGTTCGAGCAGACCTATGGAAAAAAGTAATGGAATCCAGAGGAGTAGCTCCTCAAAAGTAGATCCAAAAACATCAGAAAAAGATGCTATAGCGAGAGAACGAAGAAAACTAGAGGAACAAAAACGAGAATTAGAAGAAATGCGCCGTTTGATCGAAGAGGAGAAGAAAAAACTTATGATGGGTAAGAGTAAGAAGGATGAGGAGAGTAAACCTGGCAGCAATTTAGCCTCTCAAAAATCATCAGTGAGCAAAGGCAAAGAACCCGTCAGGCCATCGTCGTCGCAATCTAAAGGTAACCCTGGGAAGCCAGTTTCAGCAAGCAATGTTAAGACTCGACCATTTCCACCAGCCGATGTTAAACCACGACAGTTTCCACCTGCTGACGTGAAACCGCGACAATTTCCACCAGCCGATGTCAAGCCAAGACAATTCCCTCCTCCGGATGTAAGGAAAGGAAAACCAAATTCCACGAAATTAAAAGTCAATAAACGTAAGTTTATTTTTAAAGCTTTACACTTTTTTCTGATTATAAATTATTTTAGACTTCGTAAACATGAAATTAATATGTTCTCTCATCAATTTACAGGGCGTTTATGTGATACGGATGATGAGGAATACGATTCAGAACTGGACGACTTCATTGATGATGGACCCATAGAAGGTGAACCCGACGTCAGCAAATACATTTGCGAAATATTTGGTTACGATAAGAGCAGATATAGACATCTAGATGACGAAGACGACGCTGCAATGGAGAGTAACTTTGCCCAGCAATTGAAGGAAGAATATGTTTCTACAAAAATAGGGTACATGGAAGATCTAGAAGATATCAAAAAAGAGAACGAAGAGAAGGCACGCAAAAAGAAAGCGCTTCAGGCGTTAATGAAAAAACGTAAACTGTAACGGTTACTTTTATAAAGTATACAAATAAAAAGTATCTAAAAGTGAGTATCAAAAGATATACATATATTTTTATAATTGCATAATTTTTGTCTTTGCAAAGGTACTTCAAAAGATACTTTCCTACTGAAATGTAATATAATAACTAATAATGAAATGTAATATAATAACTCGTGTATTATATGGTGTACAGAGAGTTTTTTTAGTATTGCAGACATTTAAAAAATACTAAAAAATTGCGAACTTATGAACTATAAGATTATATTCAATATATTATTATTTAAAGAGGTCGACTATGTTTTACCTACCTATATATATATATAAAGTTTACTTTCGTAAATAATGTTGATTTATGTTATAATTTTCCTTTATATAAATTTTGTATTAAGGAAATATCGTAGGAGTGAATTATAAATAATGTGAAAAACTTTCATATTTATTCAGTGACCAATTTTTAATAGACAAAATATGGAACATTTTATAACTAGCTTTCTTATTTACCAACATTATAAAAAAATCAAATGTAAATAAAAGTAAATGATAAAATTCAAATATGGTTACATAATTAACTTATTTTTTTTTATAACAAAAATAGTCAATTTTGGTTTACTTTCGCCTTTAAATTTTTATGTTCATTTATTTAGTTAATTTGCAAAAATATAAAGATACTTGAAATTGCTTCATTGAATTGAAAATTGAATAATTAAAATTTACGCCGTGATAACTATTTATTATTACTGTTGAAATTGTTGTAAACGATTTGAATGTGTGGAAAAAAAACAATAAAAATAAAAACAGATGTTTATATAAAGTTATCAATACTGTAATCCATATTCACAACATTGTACGTACGTGTAATGTCAAACTTTATTATTCTTAAACTTCATATGTGATATTTCTATAATTGACCGAATGTAGATTGCCCAGAATCGTTCACAATACATTTTGTACCATGTACGATCGATAAAATTTATACAATTTTATTTTATTTTTAATAAAAGCGATTGTTAAATAACTTACATACACTTATATTTCTCGTGATTTCTTAAAATCTTATATACTGAATTTTCGTTCTGGTTCGACCAATATTCATGCCAGCTAACAGTTTTTAAATTTCATAAAATTTTTTATTTTAATATCAAGTCCGATTTGTCATTGATTTGAGTGATGTAAAATTTTAACATCGCTAACTTCAGTATATAAAGTTTGTTTTCTCAGAGATAGTCAAATCTAGTCTTAGTTAAAAAATTTAAAAATATCAAGTATCAAAGCAGCAAGTCTATTTTTCCGTAATACTGTGACAGTGCATAAAGATGCACAAAAAATGTTATTTTTATTTAAAGAAGGCATGCACTTTTAGACAAGTTTTAAAAGACTGCATTCCAAACACTTGAAGAAAATCATTGATACTAAATCAGATCAAGGTCAAATTTTGTAATTTTTTTTTCAAAGATCTTCGAACGCATAAACAATGTAATAAAAACTTTAAAATCACATCCACGCATTGATCAAGACCATAATATCGCTCAAAATTCACCAAGTGAATGAATGTACAAATTCCAATTCAAGTGACACCGAAAATTATTCCCAGTATATAGCAAGGCCGTGCGCGTCACATCCCCAAATCGATCTTCCAACAACCCGTAATTATAACGCGACGAACCGCAGGCGTTTGCCCTTACACGCACCGATATCATCGCAGCTCAAACAACACTATATTTTAACGAATATACTGAAAGAGATAAGCAGATGGCGTACGAATAGGTATCAAGCGCTGATCGCCGGTCTCCTCCTTGATGATGTAGTAGTCGCGTCCGTTGATCGAGTAGGTCTTGTGAGAGATCTCCTCGTTCATCTGGTAGACCGGTGGCGGCGTTCGAATCCAGAAGTCTGTGTCGGATTTCTTCTGATAGTCCCACGGATCTTCCGGTGTGCTTGGGCTCTTGATCTCGGTGTTGCGGCAACAACACTTGCGGAAGGCTTCGTGCTTCGCGATCTTGCGGACCAATCTGGAGAAGATGAGAATATTTTCGAGTTAGTTTTTCGTATACATCGGATACTTATATACCAAAAGCAATGATAATAGGTTCTTACAGTGTGAAGAGTTCCAATATAAAGACGATTACACCGACACCCATTCCGGCAAAGACGACTTTGTACGTCATCATGAGATCCGAAACTTTCAAACGTCTTTCTAACGACTTCAAATTCAATGGACATATCTGGGCCCCCGATAATTTTTCCGATTTGAAATGCTTGACTAAGCCTCCCTCCACAGCTGCTATCATCCTGCGAAAGTTTTTCTTTTTAATTCAGAAAGTCGAAGGTCTTTTACGCGGATAGCTTTCAATGTGTAGGTATATTCAGAAGATAACGACTGAAGCGCGCGAAAGGCGCGAAGGGGAAGGAAATTATTATTTTTTAAAACTAAAAATTCTATAGAGGCAAATGAGGCGCGGACTATTATTTCAGCAAACTAGGTCAGCCATACTGTATTTTAATATTTTCGAACCATTAAACTTTCAAGATATAGCGCGATAGCTTCGGTATAGAATTGAAATCCTTTTGTAATGAAAAAATCAATAGTCAAGTTGTTACACTATGGCTACGACAGTATAGGAAATACGTTAAAAATTCATGACATATATTGATATATTATTGTAAAAGCTTTTCTGCGAAATTGCAAAAATTTGAACGAATATTTTTTGATAAAGATGAATTCAAATTCAGTTTGTTATTACAGCTAGGTTGATACACATTCATGAATATCAACACAGTTTAATTTTGCTATATTCCTCTATATATTCTACAGTGTTTCGAAGGACAATACCGTTATTGTCAAAGTGCTTTTAAAATCAATATTAGAAGAAAAATGTCCAAACTGACACTTACATATACTAAACCCAATAATAATCAATCAATACCAGGACATTTTCTATAAAATAATGCATCATTTCCTCCTCAATAATTAATTCACACCCTCACACGTTTCCATACACAATACATTATATGTACACTCACTCGCCATCGACGTGCTGTCGAATGAGGGAACCGAAGGGAAAGCCAAATCCTCGGCGTTTGGCCAGCACATTGGACTCGCTGATGACGTAGGTGCATTTTATCTCCTCGTCCACCCCATTCCGAGTCTTTTCCCAGTAGTCCTCGAAAATCGCCATCTGAGCGAGAGTCCGCTCGAGAATGAACACTCTTCCGTCTAAAGAGAGACAGAATGCGCGCTTTTGATCAAGTTTTCACGAGAGGCGAAATTAGTTCACTTATTAGTCCCCGCTTTTCGCTTTTCGCGCTTTAAGCAAGCTCGGTTTTGCCTTTTTCATGTTGGAAAACTTTATATTTATATACGTAATACATGCACGGAATTAACTTTATGAACGACTTGCTTACCTTTGGCGTATCTGAGCATTTTTTTGTAGGACATGTTGTAGTCTCGAGATACGAAGCCGTAGCCCCAATCCTGTGATTGCGCCAGCATTTTCGTGTCCTCGGAGCCCTGAAAGTATCAATTGCTGAGTATCTCTCGTTGATTTGAGTTTACATATTTGTATATAAAACGTCGTCGATTTTTGTTCAATACACACTTACGTGTTGTAATATGGTGTGGACGGATCGACCGTTAATTATGAGCCACGTGTATCTATCGTTTACCAATTCGGTCAACGAATTCACTCCGAGAGTAAATCTGGATAGCGTTAGAAATGCCGTCAAATTGGCTGTGTAGAACGAAGTCAAAATCGTGATGAAAATCCACCAAGTTGCAAACACCAAACGTGTAGAGTCTGAAAGATTGGTGGTATTTCTTTAAAAATTTCTTTTTGCTTATATGATTACGCGCACTAGTTTTAATATTAAATAGATGTAATTGCGATCGTATCTGAATTATTAAATTTTCATATATCGGATTCTGAAAGCAATTTGTCTAATGCGAGCGAGACATACGTGCACTGAAAATATAGCATATCCTGGTTTTCAATAACCCAATAATGTAATGCTTTCTTCTGCCGTACTTATAATTAATTAAAAATGCATAAAAAAAGATCTAATTAGTAGTACCTCCTATCGGAGACGCTGTTGTTCCTTGTTTTAGTAAAGCTCCATAAACAAACCACATGCAGGTCATGAAGGTGTATTTTTCTGCCCTCTCGTCCCTGGCGATTTTCGACCTGCAAATTCAATTGATCGCAAAAAAGTGCATTAAAGAACGTTGATCACATGTGTTTTTTTTTTAAATTGCTATGAAAGCTTACGCACCTCAGATATATTACCAAATAAATAGTGGGACCAACGATCAGTAAGGCAATTAAAATGAAATACCATACTTGGCTACTAAAAGGTGCGGTAAGTCCAGAGCCGGTAGCAGATGTGCCAGGTCTCTTCAACAAAAACGTAGTGTCCATATCGTCTAAGGCAGAGGAAAAATCGCAAACGTTTCGGAATTCACTCAAAATCGGGATGAATGCCACCGCCATGTCGACTTCCTGCAGATAGATTATTTAATTAATTTCAATAGATATATTACATCTATAATTTAATAGTTTATATATTAGCCGAATTGTTTTTGACTTTTTTGTAATATTGAAATGGTGATTCGAACATGATAATACAAATGAAATTAGGAAATATTGCGTTTGCACAATAACGCTCATAATTTGAAGTATAATTGAAACGGTAGAAATTAAATTAGGCAAAATGGGATTTCAATTGATTTTCCGTTTCAGTATAGCAGATCTCGCAGTGTTTCAATTTCAGAATAAGTATATTATATGTAATGCAAATTCCATATACTTGTTTGAAAGTTTAATGATTGATCCTCGTATTCCCAGGTATTGCATAATACGTCTTCATAAGATATACAGATATACATCAGCAATGTCAAACATATATTGAAATGGATTTCTGACAGAATCTCGAAATCTGATTAGTACGTATTCTCCTTTCAGGAAATACTCCACGAAATATTTATAAAAAAATTTTAAAACTATTTTGAGTCAATAAGATCACATACCTTTTTATAAAGCTGTTGTATCATGCCACTATTTTCGTTTCCGATGATATCCTCTTTCGGCGGTATTATCGTGTAGGTGAAGTTGAATTTTCGAATGAGCAGTTCTAAAAGCTCAAAGGCAAATCCTTCGCCGATTATGGTGCCGTTCACTTCTCTGTATCTCGAAAACGGCCAATCCTGTGACGAACCAAACGTAGTCTAATACGGAACTTGAAAAAAATATCGATTCGCGGATAATAAGGTATAATAAAGAATAACTCACGCTGTAAGTGGTGATCTTGATGTGCGATGGAAAAGGCGGCAGCTCATCTTGTGTCTCCATCTCCACGTTCTCGGATCTGCTCGGACTAAAGTGCTGCATTTTCTTTTTGCGATTCAAGCAGCTACTGACCGCGAATTTATTATTTTCACTGGTGCCTGGAACTTTTCAATCGACGTGTCTTCTTGTTCTTCGTCCATTTTTCTTGACCTCCAGCCACACTTTTACACTTGCGGAGCAATATCTGTTGTAGATGACATTTAGTTAAACATATTTGAGTGATGTGAATAATTACGAGAAAAAGTGATTGCATAAAGCGTCATTTACACCTATCATTCGCGCTGTAAATGCAATCGCAATAGAGTGAATACTTCAATATTTATTTCATTCAATTTTTCAGTTACCATCTACTGAACCAGACGACTTTCCTATAATTGCGTTTCGATAAAATTTAAATCGTCTCACCAATTCGTGTAATAAATGAGCAGAGATCGATGGTAAAAATAATTTCATCAACCAGAATTTTCGCAAGAGATAGCACTCTAAAACTTTGAGTATTCTAGTGGCGCGAGAATCGTATATTGTTTTGGCAATTGATTTATGCATGATGTCGCTTTTAACACAAGGGATATCCAATACCAATGATTCGATCGCGACTGCAAAAACGATTCAACATTCAATATCTTCGATACGAAAAGCGCGAAATTGAATTAGAACTTTATACGAGTCTGGTATGTGAGTCTAAGTTTACAAGCAAAAGACATTTGAGAATATTTGGATGAAATTTGAATATTAGTGGGAAATGGTCTATACTCGGTGTTATTGAAATAAGATTTACGTAAATTCAAAATGCATATACAGTAGTGGTAATATCAAATTTCGGTATATGCATGCATTTTAGATTTACAATATTCGTCGTATGTCGTATAATTATCATTTAATTATTATTTCCATATTTTTTTCGCGCAAAACTACGTAATAATAAACTGGATCAAATGATCCGTATCGTGAATAACGTACATCGTCAATTGATGAAATAACGGGACAGTTTGCGACAAACAATAGTAAAAGTGACGATAAGAAAAATATAATATAAAATTCTTATCAAGATCTTGATGTTACTAGCACAAATATGGTTTATCATCTCTGACAATCAGTTATTTATATTGTATTCCGGAAAAATGGACAAAAATAAAATGTACTTTCAAATTCGAGTATATTTTCCATTTCTATTACGGATTCAAGTAAATATAAAATATCATAAAATAAAATGGCTATGTGGGAGAATATACGAAAGATCGAGCGTAAGACATTTTCAATCCGTTATGCTGGATCGAAAAATTCTTCACCAATTATAATAGCACTCCTCTAACAAATTTCACCAAACTACACCAATTTACCCAATTTCACCAAATTTCACCAAATTCTTAGTGTTTTCAAACTTCAATCAAACTAAATTTTCAAAAACCACCACAGACGTACTTCCTCTCAGCACTATTGTAGCCAGCATATCTTCCTCTTCGAATTCGAAAATCGCACTCGAAAACACAAACCAAAAGAAACAAAAAAGAAACTACCTACTACTCGCTAGCCGTATATATATAGGTCCTATGACAAGTTTATCGTAACGCGCGCGAATCGCCACTGACACCTGCGGCCGCGCGCATTACTCATCCCCCCAACGTTTACGTGTCCATATACACATACTCCCACATATAGGGATATAGCTGCTGTATATATAAGAAATGGAAAAAAGGTGTCGCCTGGGCAAACAGCCACGACGTCACGCGAAAAATACCAGCACACCACATACCGAGCAATTATGCAGCTCAATCGATCGATCGGATATCAGCTCTATTGTTTCCATCGATTTCTGCTCTGTTCCGGGATGGCCTGGAACGTTTTTTTTTTTCGTTGCCCTTCGGCGTCGGCGCGGAAAAAAAATTTTCGAGCTTTGAGAGATATGGAGGTGGAAATAATCGAATATGTGAATGGGGTTGACTCGCGCATATATATTCCGCGGTTGATTGAAAGCCCGGAATATGTATATTTGACTGATGCAAATGTATATACGGCTTTTCTAGGAATCCGATATATAGTGGTGGAAATTGTAAAGCGACGGGTATTAATTTAATTGATTTTGATAGTGTTCTATATTCGATTTTATCGTTATTTATATTCCGCGAACTCTGATTCCGGTCGATACTGTATATATATACGAAAACAGAAATTGGTTGTGACGATCAATGATTCGACAAATAATTCCTGTTATTACAGCGTAATAAGCTGTTTATACTTTCGCACATGCAACACACCCCTGTTTATGTACACGATAATTCAGCCTTGAACGTCGTCATCAGCCTTCACGTGCGTAATATTCGTCTGCTTTTAGCCCTGTTTCATTGTCCTTGTATCAGAAGCATTGTCTCGATCTTGTTTTATACGCGGTGATGTGGTGTATTAAAGGCCAAGTCGTCGTAAACACTGCTTGGCTCGGTCTTTATTGTTCAAGACAAACAAGGAGGAATATGTGACTTTTTGTTTGAAATGATAAAATTAAATTCTCGCGTTTAGAACGGCGCATATTATAAACATCGTTACTATATACTATCAAACACACAAATATACAGCAACGCGCTGCAGCACCCGATCCCGTTTTCTAATTAAGTTTATTCACTCAAATCAACCCGAAGCAACAATGAAGTCCTAAATTGGATCGGCGTATATATAATCAACCGTCATAACGATCCCACCTGTGTACACCCCCGACTCCTCACAACACGATATACCCAGCCGTGTATGTATGTATATAACACAACCATTCAACGTTGTGCTGCTTCTCGTAAAGTCGTCACTCGTAAAGTGCTTCGCTTGCTTTCCTCTCAAGGCAGCAGCAGCAGCGGCAGCAGCAGTATTTCGACAGGTAGTCTTCTCGCGTCTTTATCAGCGTTTTCAAAACGTCCCGTAAATCACGTCGAATAACCACTCTTCCCCCAGCCGCGCTTTTACGAGCCGCAAGATAAACAGCAACCGAAATTCAAGCCGACGCTCGTTTATATATAGGATATATCCAGTTTTAATTTCGACTCTGATGATGCTGCGGGATGTTTGATTGATTGGTGTGTGATCGAGTTCTGTTTTGGCTTTCGATTCATTGTTCGCCAGAGAATTTCATCCAATTTCCTCCGAATCTGTACAACTCGTGGTTGAAAATGAAAAATTGTAATTTCCGGTTATGATGGATTAGTGTCAAGCGAAAATGAAAATAATTGTTCTTCCCCCTTTTTTTCCTCGGTCAATATCGGTTAAACGAGATCGTACATAATTTTCGGCCGAGTATACGAAAAAAAGCTACGCATCACAGAGAGCTTTTGGACAACGCGAGATTGTTATCGCCGAGCTAATGCTCGCGCTTATATATCAAGGAGAAATGAATGCAGGGTAGTAAATGCGATGCTTTTCTTTTTTACGGGGCGCTTTAGTCGTAGTAGTGCTGTTATATTGGATTAAAATGGGCATTGGCCGCTGTATAAGCATCGTAAACTATTTTCACGAAAGCTCAGATTTATGCTGATGGGTGTATTCTAGGGCTTGTTTTTTCTTCTTTCAAACTTTATGATTATACTTTACCTACTTTCGATTTAATGATGAAAATGTAGGCGTACGTATATAATGGTTTAAATGTATGGAAGATGTGTAAGGGCGTAGGTAATTACCTACGCATGACTGCTCATTCAGAATATAATTTACGCGGCGAAGTTTCTGGCAACAAGTGCACGTCTTTATTGCCTGTTCTTGGCTGCACAGCTTGCACGAGTTGGCCTATATTAAGAGGAGAATTTTATTAAAGCATTCCTCTCCATAACGCACGAAATTTGTTCTTTTCAACTTTATGAATATCCATTAATTACGACGAAATTTTCGTCAAATTTGCGCTGCTCGCCGACGAGCCAGTTTAATCATTACATCATGATTTTATATTAGCTTAATTAATTTTACTATGCAGCGCAGTCTTTATTGGATACAAAGTAGCCGGAAAACCGAGTTTTTGACCTGCCAAATTCAATTTACGAGGGTTCTCGATAATACATTTTATAAATGAATTGATATACTGATATACTGGTAGATATATATCTCCACCATATAGTTCAGAATATTATCCTTTTTGAGGAACCTCCACTACATAGCGAAAACTGTAAAGTGTGTCAAGGTATAAAAATAGCGAAAAAGTTTCTTACTATTAACAATAATCAATAAACGTAATTGGAATCAAGTTTAACCTTATTCCGATGCTTCGGTCAATCAGCCTAAAATCATTCTTATTCCCTGCATTATAATATTTTGCAGAATCTTTGCGACAAAAAGCGCATCATGAGAACCTCTGACCAGAAAGATAAAGAGCATCATCGTATAAGGTCGTGGCGTCGACTCGATCCCCTACGAGACGCCGTGGGCGGCAAGGTCGCATATTGATTGCGGTGGGGATTAAATAAAAGGCCGGAGAAAGCGATGTCTGAACGCGTTAATTGAACTTCCTCTTCTTCTCTCTCTACGGCTGCTGCTTCTTCCGTTCGGTCGGATGACGACAACAATAGAGACCGGTGCTTTTCTGCTTTTTTATTTTTAATATATTTATATATCGTAGCAGGTGTAGGTGGATGTTGATTGATTAAAATTTTCGTCAATCTACAAAGCATCAGATTCATTTGTGAGATGTTATAATAAGGGTTGAAGCCGATGGGAGAAAGTCTGGAGAGTCAATTAAAACCTGTGCGTTCATTATTAATTCAAGATCACTTAAGGGTCATAATTACGTCGAGAGTACTCATGTAATTACGCTGAGGATAATTATGCGATCTACTGGGCTTGTTACACCCTTGTGTCATTATAATCGTCATTAACTTTCTATTAATTTTTATAAACAAACATACACACGATTATTCACACCATACGAATCTAACTCTAAGAATATATATTTACTGTCATGGAGTACTTTGCAATGTGTTTACCAGTTCTCGCAATCAAATCAGTTTTTTAAAAACAAAAATTTCAACAGATCAAAATTAAAGAGTCTTTTCCTGAAACCGGAAAGTTAAAACAAAAATATAGGCCAACAAGTACCAAACTTAAAATTTTCATAATTACGAAACTTCCTCAAGGAGGTAGCGAAAAAAAAAATTCTCCAAACCAGTGACCCGTAACCCCCACACACACACATGCACAGCCCGATAACGCTTATCGTCCTCGAACCGAGGCGAGACCCTGCGCATCTCAAATATATAATTCCTCCCTCGTCCTCGAGCTATCCCCTTCGCAGTCAGCTCTTATACGCGCCTCGTTTCGCACAGAACGAGCGACGGGGTTTTAAAGGTCTGCGCGGAGTGGCCTCTCGTAAAAAAAACACACGGCTCATCGTGGGTACCCACTATACCCGCGTATATATACATATATACATTAGCGCGCATTGCACTCGGTCACGCAGGAGCTTTTCCGCTTGGCATCAGGCGCTTCATGACGTGCATTGAAATGCGTCGATGCTGACACTGATTAGAGCTTTTTTGTGTTTTTTTTTTGTATCTACTTGACGTTTGAAGCTTTTTGTGAATATGTTTTCGAATTTAATTGGCAGAGCGGTGATGGATTTTTGATATTTTTCAATAGGTTTATTAGGAAAATGTTCTATGTATGTTCTTGGTATTACGTGGCGTGAGTTTGTAAGCTTTCCGGACTTGGCGTATCGATGGATATTCAATATTGATTTGTGCAGTGTATAATACTTTTATCCTTGCTCTATACAGGCGTCAATTATATTATACATTCTTTTTCGACCTGATCAGGTTTCTCGCTTTCATTTTACTTCATGACATGAAGTATTCGATACTTCATTTTTGAAACAATAACAATACACCTATGGGATGTTATTCAGAGAATTTGAAATGAAGCTGTTACACATACATCCACTCGTTAATATGAAGTATGGAGTGAAATTTAAAAAAATTAAAAATTTTTATAAAAGCCATTGACACCGAGGTTTGTTTGATAATTTGGGGTACTTAAAAGCGTTCGATCCAAATTCTATGAATCTTTGATTCAAAGAACGAATTTAATTATTACCATGTGTCTTTTTCAGAGTAAAACACAACAACTATATAAGCATATACCTACTTATTGCGTAGGACATTCTGCACATGTGCGTTCGCACAATTACTTGCTTCTCTACCAAGTTTCTCTCTACCCCTAGTTCTAAATTCACGAATAAACCTGCTTGCGGCTGAAAACTCCTCAAAATTCATTTAGCCCTACTGCTATACTTCACATAGGATAGTTATGTAACGAACTTTGGTCGGAGGATCACGTACGGTATAACTTTAGCTTGTTTTTGTTTAGTTTTTAGGCTGTGACATATGACAGAAGATAGCAACGAGTATACCGTTTGATAATTTTCTTCCAGAGAAGTCTCGTCAAAGTTAAGAGGTCTAAGTATATCGAAGGTTCTTTGAACTTTAAACTATGCTATTTTTAGAGTGTTTTTTAAGGGAAGTGATTAGATATCAACCTTACTTTTAGACTACATCATAAATATGTATAGGTAATACATTGATTATGCATCACGCAAAAGCTACATCTTCTTCGCCTACTTGAGCGCGTGTATAAACTCGATTAATTGCAAAGCAAAATAGGATATTATACGCCGTGAATTTAACGAGCTAGAGGTAAAGCTTTCATATCCTTTTCGATACAGATTTCTCTGTGATGCAGCAACTATATATACAGTTACCTTGCTCTTGTAAAGAGATCTCTTCGTAAGAATCTTTCTATTAAAGCACAAAGGCTGATTACGTAATCATTTTCGCGAAGTTATTATCTTTGGCAGCTCTGCGAGTGGAAAAAGGGCTTGGAAAATTAATTCCGCAAAGCGTTTGAGCATCAGGTGAATCAGACACGAGAGAGAGCAGAAGGCTTTTGACTTTTGAAAATTGGCTACTCTGTCATGGGTATATGAGTGCGAACTTCGTGGAAGAGTGAGTGTCCCCGGCTTCTGGCTACTGTAATAATAGCTACAATCATCTAATTGACAATTACAGTGTATCGCTTATACTTGACGAGTCGAGTAAATTATAGCCACCGGAGCAGCTGTGAACGATTTCAAAAATAAACGGGATGAGCCTCATGCGTATTATATGCGCTGGAATAATTCGTGTGTGGTGTGTATATTTTTGTACTTTCCTTTTTATCTCAAAGTCACCTTGCAGCGACTTGTCTACTAAACATATAATTACTGCTGCTGCTGATGACTTTATGCGTTATACATCATACTTGAATATGGCTGATGAAGTCAACGTTAATTTAGAAACTTTTTTAGGCAGGACCCGAGCTAATTTAAAAATTCTCAGGGAAAACCCGAGTTAAATTGGAAATCCTGATGACGAATCAGCAATTTATAATGTAAGTTTTGAAATGATGAGCTTTAATATACAAGTAGCGAAAACGACCCATTAAACGATTTCACAATTTTTTACAATTACACAACTACGAGAATTGAAAGATCCATTAAGAGATCGGTAAAAAAAAGCGAACAATCTCTAGAACAGCCATTAACTCTCCATTACAAGCTCGCCTAACTACTGCCAAGTTCTTAGCGCTCGCTTCATTAGACCAACGATAAGCTCGCTCTGATCAAACTTCTCGAATGGAAATCTTCGCGCCAATGGAAACAAATTGCTCGAACAAACCGTACCGATTTCGATCGGATCAACTTTATGCGAAGCTGTACTCTTGCTAAAGTAATCGTGGACCAAAAAAAAGCTTCATCTTCGCTGCAACGAGTGTTATGTGCTCTAAACAACAGTCCAAGGCCAATGTCAGAATGTGTATCTATGAGTATTAATAATGTTGCATGCGATCGGTATCGTATGGTATACATGGTATATGGGCTTCCCAAATCGTTGGTGTTCAGGTCAAGGACTGCATCGAATGCTCGCTGGGCTTTCCACGTCCGGCACTAATGAGGTGTAGTGCTGACGCGTCGCGGGTATTATAGACTCGTCTGGCGAGGCTTGAATAATTTGCTGCGTGTATATACGTGACCGCAATGCTCTATTGGGTTGTGCTGTGTAGGCTCAAGCTTAATGGGATATACCGAATGTAAAGATGAACATTTTTTTGCCTGATGTGTAGAACTGAACTGATTAGGGTGTGTTTGACGCTGTATGTTTTAAGGAGGTGCGAAAGTCGATTAAGATTTCAAATTTCGCGCCACAATATTAGCAGACGAAAAAACAACATATTTGCTTACAACAAATATTACCATGAACCACGACATTGTTGCTTTCAGTTATGTAATTGTCTATCAGTTTACAAACTTTGTAACTGTAATGTATCGCAATATCTCGCTAACTGGCCTTTGAATCGCGTGATTTTGAGACATTATTCAAATGCCATTTATAGTGAGATATTTACATATGAATTTCAAACTTTCTACAATGATATACATAATTACATAACCGAGGGCAACTATGTCGTAGTTTATCGAAATTTGATTTTTATTATTTGTTACGAAGCAAAAAAGTTATTGCTCTTGTGTCTGCTATATTGTGGCGCGAAATTTGATGTTAGCCTACTGTAATACCAACAAAGTTACGTCTTAAACTTCTTCCACTTTTCCAAAGAATCTACAGCTTTTCTTCGAATTCTTCCTGTAACCCGCAACAACATAATTACCGCATCTTACCTGCACACTTGCACAAGTAGCCCATATATACCTATATTCCCAATATCTAGAGGGCAGTAAGTATATAGCGCGCAAAGTTTGCGCGCTACCCCGAAACTTTTTCCTTCCTCTCGACTTTCTCTAATTTTACAGGCATTTTCATCTATCGAGCAACTTTGGCATTTGCGGTTTTCTCTCTCTCTCTCTCTCCGCACCGAGTCTACTTCTCATCTTCTTCGCACTTTTATACACATCGACTATATTTTTATACTTCTTCCCCCTTTTAGCCAGATCAACTCTTCTCTCTGACGCGCAGTTTTAAGAAGCTTCTTCCTTATCAATATTTTTTTCTTCGAGATATGAAATGCGCGCAGCCCTTATTTGTTCGAGGTAAACGGGGAGTCGAGAGTTGAAAAATTGCGATTTCGCGAATAGTAATATATTCGATCATATCCGCGCAAACTTGTTCGAATAGATTGAATTCCAAAATTCCACTGTATTCGGAAGAACAGTTCAATCTCTATACTAAAACTATTTAACTCGTATAATTACACTGTTTAGTAAAGAATGATAATTTGTCTTCTAATAATCTTCAAGCAAAATTCGAAGCTCCCCACACCTCAAGATAATAAATACAGCCAACGACGCAAAGGGGTTTTCCGACTGACAATACTCTCGATTTAGCATAAATGCACTTCTCGTTTATATACACATATATAAACACACAGCGACATCGCGAGCTTGTGGACGTATACGTATGTATGTATATACTAGCCGTCGTCGTCTAGGTATACTGGCGTCAGGTCAATCAGGAAATCGTCGCGAACAAGCTCGAATTAATCGAATTGACCCGGGAGCGCGCGCCTACGCTACGCTCTATTGACACGAAAATGCTGGGAATTAATGTAAGTATACACGCGTTGCTGGAGCATCATACGCCGGGGGGCGATTTGATTGAGGGAGAACAGCTGTATAGTGTTTGCTAAGGAAGAGATGAGGATTTGGCCGATTGCTGATGGCTGGCCATGGACGGAGAGAGATGCGATTTATGATTTGTTTGGGTGGCCGAGGAAGCGATGTTAATTGCCGCTGCTATATGTTGTTTCGGTTCAACGAGCCTTGATTGACACTTTTAGAAAGTATATAACGTGCTGTTAAGATGGTCATGTCGTCGGGGTATTTTTAATTATCGAGTATAGCTTATTGCTCTCGAACATACATTCGGAAATTGCAAAGAGTATATAAAAAGTGGTTTATTAACAATAAAATTCGAAAACGTCGAAACGTTTCATTATTTCACTTCCATTTAAAAACGAGCTTCTCTATCGACCATCCCGCGCTCAAATCCTCAACATATCTACAATTTATTCAACTTCAAAAGCTTCTCGAAAAATCCCATCGCATTTTCCAGCGACCATTTCAAAAAAAAAAAGCGTAACTCTCAAAGATAACACGCCTCGCCTATTCATACACCTCTCCACACGCCCTTGCTTCCAGCTCGCTTCTCTCCGCGGCCTCCCGCGCTCCTCGAAAAAAAATACTTCGAAAAGCTCACCTACCGCGTATCCAAACTCGCGGAAAAAAAGGCCTTCGCCCACATTCACAAAGTCAAGAGGCTCGTCGTCGTCGTTCGCGGACGAGTGGACTGAAAAAAAATTTTTTCTTTCCACCATTAAAGGAGACGACGACGACGACGACCATAAATTTTTCAAACTTTATATAACGCAGACTCGCACTCTCGCGTATGAATGGGTCTAAAAATAGAAAGCGCGACGCGCATAACTCGGGGAAAAGTATGCCGAGTGAAAAGGACGAGGATCTTCGAATCGATCATTGTTGGCTTGTATAGGCCTTTGTGCGTTGCGGCGATTTTCCGCCTCGTCGACGTTATATCCTCTTTCAGAAAGTTCCTCGTATGTGGATATGTGTGTGTGTGTGTGTGTGTGTGTGTATAGTACTTACATTCGAAGCTTTTCCCTTGGATTTTGCACATTTCTCGGATAATCAGTATGATGGGGATGCGAGTTCTCGTGCCGTTTTTGAGAACGACAGTGCGGAAGTGGATGAAAATGCTTATAGCGGTTTTTGTGCAGACGATCGATGTTTCCTGAGTTTATGTCAACTATTATATGACGTTTTGGAGTAGAGAATTAAACGATTGAAGAGCAGAAACGGTGGCTGGAAGCTTTTTTTTATTTAAAATAGGCGGTAGCTTATGTGTGAAATCGATTATCGACTCGTTCCCCCACCAGTTCTCTCATGCAAATGAAGAGTCAAGAAATGAAAGCAATTTTTCATGATTAATAAGAGATGAACGAATTTTTAGTTTTGAAAAAACTGAGCGAAATAGTATTAAAAATTTTAGTGATGTATACTAATACTTAATCGTTTGATGGACGTTTTTGATGCGAGTAAACAAATTTCGAGTAAAAACACAATGCACGAAATGGTAAATGTTTTCTTTAATCTTGTTAGTGTCGTCATGTTATGAAACATTTTTCGCATTTTCGTCACTTTGTTTGTATTCGAAAAAATTATACAATTTTATTCGAAAGTGTGCAAAACAAAATTCTAATAGAAAAAGTACAAAACAAATCGAACGCGTAAAAATTTAGTAAATATTATTCATTGAAAGGTTTTATTACATTGTTTTGTTACACGAAAATACCCGCATATTGCATACGGGTTTCGCTTGATCGTTTTCGTATGTATTTGAAAATTTATATAAACAACACAGAAAAATATGAAAAACACCAGAATATTTTCAAAGCGATCATTTTTTATATACCATCAATAAAAATATAAAAATAAAGAAATCAAATTCAGTATCTCTGTAGACACAAACTTTCGTATATAGACACGTTATTCACAATTTGAAGTACGTTTTAGATGATAATAACATCATCTTGCGCCAATAAAATTGTCGCCGCGACGAAATGTATACACAGTACATAATACGGGTACGCATACTCGACGTGCAGTCTCCCTCGTCTTCTCTCAAAGATCGTTGGACCCCACAGTCGAGCATAATTGGTCACTATACATCCTCGCACGTATACAGCTTTCATTGATTTAGGTTTCTTATTCATATACAACAATCATCTTTCATTACTAAGTCATTTCAAAATCCTCGACTATTATTACAATTTAAAACTTCGATACGCTGTTTCATCGTTATCCTTCGGTATGTTATCGACATTTCTCTTTTTCTACCTCATTTTTTCCAACCCGCATAAGGTCAAATTATACGTATAGTATACACAGCATCGAATCGAGTTGTCGCATGAATATTTAAATCGAACTTTCAAACAGGATACAAACGCCACTTATAATACGCTTCTCCTATAGATACAACATCTAAATTAATGTCTATATTATTATCCGAAATAAAACAAGTTCTTCGCGAAAATCAAGTAATCGTCATATTAATAATAAATAATACACATCGATTTCTAAATGGGAAAACACTGTAGTTCCGATATAACCAAGACGTTGCATATACAAATAGGATTGATCCTCGCACGATCGAAGCTCGGCGCGCATATATCCCTAATTGCTAGCTGCCGGTTGATTGTTTAATTAACGGCGCGTTTGAATAGTAGCCCACAGGAGCATGTCAGCATTCGATTTTATAGGATTTACATATACGACGACGACGACGACGACGATGACGACGACGACGACCTGATTACTTTGATAAAGCCACGCGTATATAATCGAGTATTGCATATAGACGTATACCTACGGGATGAATGCGTGGGTATAGGTAGCTGGAAGGAATATTGCAATTTTTCGAGGTGAATTATTCAGCGATTGGTTTTCATCGATTTTCTGAAACGCTCTTGCGTTATTGGAAAACTGACCGGTTTACGAGTGATATCGGATCGGCGAGATCGGTAATGGGTCGGACAAGTAAGTGTATAAATGGATGGTTCTACTTACGTTTAAAACACCATGAGAGACTATTGTACTGCGTTAATTTTTCAAAATTCTGATCGATACTCTGTGCACGATCAGTCCACTACTGATAATACACCAAGTCGACACAAACATCAACCGAACACACACGTGGCAACAGCTAATGATTAACTTCCGTAATACGATCATGATCGGTCTATAATATCGTTTCCTCAAAATGAAAAATATTTTCTCGATACAAGCAAACACGACCGCGACGATTTATAAGGTCGGCCCACATATTTTCCCCAACGATCAGACGTACATCGCTCTTCTCGCGCTCGCTAAACTGCCGCGTCTTACCGAGCGGAAATCCTTGGCTGTGCGAGTGAAATACGAAGGGCAGATGAGAAATGACGAGCATTAAAATAAGAAATTACTTTCGTCGATGGGTTGTCGCGGTGCTGGGAAAGAAATACGTTATATAACGTTTCAATTGTTACGGCCTGCAATGTATCAAGATAACGAAATTTGCGTCGCAAATAAGGCGAAGGTTTATTTATTTGTCATAGTTTATTGGAAGGCCGTGTGTATAGTACACAGAACACTTAGTACAATCTTCTTCGCTATTAATATTGTTTTGAATGATTTGTTTTGCCTGTATATGAATACCCAAAAATCGATTTCTATAGATTGTACTGCATAGTCATTCCCACAGATAAATCTTGAATATTTAATCTTTGAATTTCATTTGCAGAAGTTTTCTATGTATAATGTACTTACAAAACACTTTCTGGGTGTTACCTTAATTATAATAGATGCAGATGAAATTTGTTTATTTTTTTACCTGTTAAATTATAAAATGGATTCGGGTGATGGTCAGCAATAAAATACACCACAAGATTTAGTTATATATTAAAATTTAATTGTTTATACGAGCCACGTTTCGGAAGATAACAAGCGAATTCTCTCGTTAAACGGTGTAGATATTATACAGTCACATAGTTATAATAAATCAGATCGGCGCATCGACACTACATTTTCAGCATCGATTCACACAATAAGCGGTCCTGTATTACAAAAATGTTTTCAGCAGCGCTATCATGCGGAAGAACCAAAATATAAATTCGAATTGAGATATAGAATAATAAAAAGCCAGCACATCAGTATAGTCGTGTATGCGCCGCCATATCAGCGATATTAAGCATGAAATCGCAGTAGCGCTTAATCGAAGCTCCTTTCATCTTGTCACAGCCTCTGGGAAATAAACGAACGTAAATCTTGAGCGCTACACTTAATTAATCCTATAGCTCTCCGCCATGTGCAGCCGTGTATCGATTCGGAGAGATGAAAATTTTCTTTTCTCCTTATTACGCGTGTGTCACATGCGCGCGGAAGATAAACATGGTATATTAGTGTACGGTAATATAAAGGATATACTTATATATGTGAACGGATACATGGTGTGTCAATAATATTGCATAATATATAGTGTAGTTCGTAGTGTTGGATATATGTGTTTTTCTTTTAAATAAAAACTGCTGCATAAAGACGCGGTGTATTTCAAAGCGATGTATATTTATAATGGGTATACAAATATTTTAGAAGAAGCAACTTTTCTTACAATCGATAAATTTGCCTTCTTTATCTGCACTGTTCTTTAGAATTATCGCTGAAAAATCACGTGATAATTCAATCGACGATCGTATACAAAAAATCACTTACTCTTACTTTCTACTTAAGGATTACAGTGAAAAATTGTCGCCTATAACACGAAACAAAAAAAGATCTGCCACTTTTGATGTAACCCTGAAAACAAAACAGTTTTGGACTGGCCTTTTCCCCATCACTTTAGTTTCTACGCAGCGACGACAGGTGGCGCATAGGCACTTTTCTGTTTCCTTTACCAGAATCTGCGCGCATAATTTATATATAATAGAGGTGTGCCAGTTATACCAAAACTGCCTTGCTGAGACTACTATTGTAGTTGTTTGACTTTAGTTTGTTTAACGAATGAGCGCAATTAGCAAGAGCGATGAATAGTTCATCAGCGCGAATGTGTAATGAGTAATTTGCCTCTTGTTTTATGAAAACTGAATGGGTTAATGGAAGCTTTTAGAACTAATGGGGGGGGGGCTTTGAATAACGAATCAAGGAATGAATGTAAATAAAATGTAACGAATGCAGAACTGATTGAAATGCTTGGATAAGATATTAACAGAAAGGATCTGATTCGACAAACTTTATTTTTGATATATACTCGGCATGTGTTTTCATGCGATCATTATATTTCTGAGCTTTATAAAATACAAAAACATTTGAATCAAATCAAACTTAGAAGGCTAAACTTAAAGGTATATATATATATATTCGAGTCTTACAATAAGAAGTAAAATTAAAACTTTTGCTAAAAATAAAATTATATACTTGAATCTACTTATTTATCTTGAACAGGCCAAAGGCTGCGTGGGTTTTATACTAAAAATACTCGCGTAAGTTACAATGTCGAAGCCGACTACATAAAATCAATCGTCAAACTGAATTTTTCATAATACAAGCTGCGCATATGATATATCACCAAAAATATAAACTACTACTGCCTCGCAGAATACGATGCGGTAAAACCCAGCAACCTTCTACCTGTCATCACGTCATCACAAGTAATTAAAGCACTGCGTACTTAAAAAAAAAACAGAGAAAAAAAACCGCTGTCACTCAGGAAAAAGGCTCGAACGTCTTCGCAGCCAAATTATTGATCACCCGATCTTTCATTATATCCTACTAACACATTGAATCCGATCACATAGCCACTCGTAGATCCAAGCCTTTTTTCCAACAACAGGAACCAAAAAAAAAAAAAAAGTAAAAGAAAAAAAGATACATCTCCCCTCAGTGCAGATGATAGGCGCTCAACATTGACAGAGATACGCGCGCGTGATGCACAGTACAGCTGAGTAAGAGATATATAGAGCGCCGATATAGATCCTTTTGGTGTATTAGTACGTGGTTGACTGTGCGCTCCTTATTGAGGCTTGGCGCAATAGCTCAGCATCTCGCTGAGGGAACAGGGCTTGACACAGCACTCGTCGTGGACACCGCGAGAGTCCCGGCGAAATCGGCCGCCACCAAAACGACCCATCATCGCGTTGGCGACCGCTCGCGACCTGAACGGATATGAGTCGTCGTAGTTGAAGGGGTAGTCGTCTATCTCCATACCTGAAACAGAGGATGAGAAACAGAGATGACGATGGGAAGATGTATATATACTTAGAGTTATTTTGGATAAATATTGGATCTTCTTATATACGACGTAATTTCGAGAGCAAAAAATTTGACCTGTTATATTTGAAAAGTGATCGATGCTATGAAATCGTATAATATTTCATGCAATAAAGTATACTGCTTTTAAATAAAGCTACGAAATGCTTCATGATTCATTTCACCCAAATATCTGAGAGTGCAGATTCGCGCTGATAAGATTTTAAATTTATTATAGGTCTAAATATTAATTCAAATTTTTTGCGCTGTCATCGATGGCTGATTTCAATTCAATTCGTCGCTTGTATAATAGACACGGCAAGCATTTGAGAAGAGGTTTCATCAGAGAGAAATTGAATCGTCCCTTAACAAACTGCATTTTTCGTGATTTCTTTTCACCGTTTCTCTCACTCCAGTCGGTAATAAGAGTTTCAAAAGAACTCGCTGATCAAGTTAGGCGAGTAAAAAGAATACAAAGTCTAACGAGTTTACTCTCCAGCTTCCCGGATGAATAAAAACTGAATTATGCGGGCAAAGATACTTATTGTATTTTCGGTCTGACTATTTGAGCCAGTTCGTCCTTATACTTATTTAAACTTCCTTTTGAAGCTCTGGATTATTAATACTTCAGTCCACTCAACCGGTATATTAGGATAATAATATGTCTATTTAGAAGTTTATATATGTTTGAATCAATATGTTGTCGAGTCGAAAAATACTAAATATTTCAAAGCCGCCGTCAAATGTTCCAATTACAAGCATCCACTTGACACATTCCAGCAGGAAAATATAAGCCAAATTAATATTTCACCCTCTTATTGAATCCGTCAATATTGACTAAACCGATTTCCAAACGACGAAAAAAAAACAGCTTTAGCCCTGTACGCTATGCGTATGTTCGACTCGTGAAAGCTCTCGCGGCAAAACAAGTTAGCGCGCGCGTGGCTCTAAATGACGTTTACACGCTCGAGAAAACAGTCCAATTTCCATCAAACCAAGCAAAGTCACAGCTGACAAAGTACAAACAGAGTATAGAAGAGGGAGAGCGCGAGTTGGCAAGAGAAGGCAAAACGAAGTTGACGCGCGTATATAGATATATAGGTATGTACACGTGTATGTATATACGAACCTTGGCCAACGCTCTTCTTGAACATCGAGTTGTAGAGCCCATGGCAAACTAGCTGCAACGTGTTGGACAGCTGCTTGCCGCAGTATTTGTTGGCGCCCTGGCGCTTCTGCTCGTACTGGTAGACGTCGCGGTCGGATTGGGCCTGCACTAATTGCAGGAGCAGCAAAATCGCGAACGTGAGAGTCACGAGGCCGCTCAACCTAGACGTGGACATCTGGAACAAAAACGAATTTCCTGGATTAATTTTCTTTCTTTTTTTTTATTCTGCGCTGACGGTTTCATTTTTTCGAATTTCGGAGAATGCTGTCAAACGCCAGTTGATTAAATTGAACGATGTTATGAAACGCAGCGGCGACGATGAGAAGAATATTTTTCGTGTGTTTTGCGTGCAAACTTTTTAATTATAAAAACTCGAGAACTGGAGGCTAAAACTTTTTCACCTATACACACGTGAACTCGATTGCGTTTTCCGATATTTTCTGCGGAGCAAAATATAAAAATTTATTCTTGCGTCCTATTTAAACATTTACGTACACGTCAGATATTTTAGTTTACGCTCAAATAATGATTCAATGATGTATCTTTGATACAGCCATTAAAAGACATTTATTACGTATGTGCACATTTTTAATAAAATAACAGATATAGATGTTCAGGATATATATTAATATAATAAAAATACACGGGATATTTTCGTCTGTGCTCTAATAATTCAGCATACGACATCAGCAAGTCTAATCTCTTCAATATTTTATTACTTTTCAAAGACATTTTCATCCATCACAGTAAGCTGCGTTCGAAATAGCTCTCTTCCGCGATCTTCCTTATCTCTCAAAATTTTTCAAACTCCGACAAACATCATCGGAGCGCCGTATAAAAAGCGCCACGCGTATATCTTATACTGATATAACCTTCCGCGACGATCGGTACCATTTTTACCGTCACAAACTTATGCCGACAAAAAATAACTCGCCGTCGTCGCGACAAAATGAATAACTACAGCTGCGTTATATATACTATTATTTATATATATGTAGAGCTGCTCCGGGGACAGCGGCCACCGCATTTCGATCGCACCGGCGGCAGAGCAGCGGTTATTGCGCTGTTATCGGAACGCGTATACTGTATACGTTGTAGCTTTTTCCCAGCGGAGCTGTGCGCGATTCTTCGTTATGTTTCCGATTCCGAGCTGTATTTGCATGGGACGGAAGGCCGTCGCGGATGAACGATTATGAGATTCGATCGGAGAGATCGGCGGAAGTTGAGTGTGGGAAATTGGCCGAGATCGGCTGGAATCGGTCGATTCGATTTTTAGTTATTGGGATTTTCTTTGGATTGTGCCGTTGTTTTATAAAATTATTTTTTAGCGCAACTGTTTCAGTTGTTTTAGAAGTATAGAGAAATAAATCTACCGCAAAGTAATGCGTAATCATTCAGATAATTTTGCAGATTATACGACTAACATATATAGAATTTGATTAATTAGATGGATTTGAAGTGCACCGTGCATAGCAGAGCTAGCGTTATGTCAACTTATAATCGCTTAACGAAATTGATTGCATATTCAGCAACGAACATCAGTAGGGACGACTATTTATGAATTTATAATTGATATATATATTGAAATCATGCGTAATGATGATATTATCCATTCCATTCGCGTAATTGACGATGGCAGTGATTGCGTCGAAAATTGCATTATAACCGAGTAAATAAAGCTATCATCGAAAGTGCACTTCCAAATATTTAGAAATTCCGACAAATCCCTCCTGTAATACCCACGCATAATCTGCGCTCACATATCAGTTTACATCTAAAACACGCAAATTACGTGCATGAAAAAAAGAATTATCTTAAAATCCTAATATACCCTATTATAAATATATACTGCATATTACTCGTCCTTATAATCGACAATATTTATACATTCGAGCCGCAACGCGAGTAGTTGCAAAAACTCGTCCATATTGCAGCAGTTGGAACGCGAAAGGTTTCCAGTAACAAGACTAATCGAGTTACCTACACGACTGCCCACGTTGTAATGTACATACAAAACGTGCCGCACATCGATCGATATACTCGAAAACGTTTCGCCTGTAAGATTTTCGAGATATCCCAAACGACTGACGTATGTACTTGATTTTCGTACCCCTACAGTTATTTCCGTGACTCTGTCCAATAGTAAATTCGATCGAATCGAATAACGAATACAGTACACGCTATATTGAAATCATAGCAGACTCTCGACAAAAATTGCGCCACTCTGATACGAAGTTTAATTTGTCCAGTTTGCCTTCGGTTGGATATTCTTGATCAACTAAATTAAACCTGCCAAACAATTAATGCGCATCTATAATTCACCGCTTTTATTTTCGGTCAATTCTTGTATATAAAGATTCTCTCATCGATCTCTCGTCTCCCGATAAAGAATCCTGAAAAATTTGCATACAAGCTTTCGACTTTGCCTATACACTACACGTTCAAACAAAAAAAAAAGAAGTTTTCCCCCGACAAAAAAGAGAAACAGCAATTCATTTCTCCAATAAGCGCAATGCAAAAAGAATAAGAAGAAGAAGAAGAAGAAGCGCGAGCACAATAGTATAAAGATTCAGGTCCAGACAAGGCCGCGGCGGCGCCTGCGTCGCCTCAGTATGGAAAACTCGGGGAATCCCGTGACACACACGTGCGCCTCCCCCCCTGCAGCGACAGCGCGCAGCAACTCTCATAAGTTATTACACGCGAGCGCGCGACTCATATGGGTGCAGCGCACTACTATGCTACCTACGCAAGACCGGCCACTTCTGATGCTATTTATACCTTGGCCCGCGCTCGAAAATAAACCGCGCGCGTCCTTATACGAGCTACATTCTCTCTCTTTCTTGTTGTTGTGTGCGTGTTTCTCTCTGTATACATATATATGTACACGGCGCCCACGCGGTCCGTATGCATATATATATATTTATAACTTGGATATTATACTGCACTTTTTCTCCGCGCGCGCGCGCGTACACTGACCATACTTACGCACACTGCAGCTTTGGTGCGTGGGATCGTTGCGCCGGTTTATAAATAGGACTTGCTTGTAATTTCTCCGGCGATTAAGCGTCATTTCTTTTTTCTTTCGCGGGGGATTTTGTTTTCGCGAATTCCAGTCTGCTATTTTCGGAGCATACACTCGGTCCATAAGTCAAGTCCGCAGGGTTATATTCGTATGACGCGCGCGCGCGTGTCCGGAGTATAATATATATAGAGAGAGAGAGGAATGTCGCGTTTCGTTCGAATGCCGAATGAGCGCAGATACCTATATATCGGCGCCCGCGCGGAAAAGTAAATAAACACGTCGTCTATATGTATAAATAAAAAGCCGCGGTTATTTCGGGAGGATTCTTGGCATTCCGGAAACGCACAGCACATTGTTATTATTATATACCTACTTATTGGAGGCCGGAGGAAAAAAAATTGAATCGCGTGCAGTCGGCAGAGTAAAAGCTTTCTCGTGTTACCAATCGTCGACTTTAATTATACCGGCGGCGCAAATATTCGCTTGGAGCTTTTGATGAAACGTAATTAGCAGCTGCTTTTTGAGGGAAAAATCGAGAAACGCCGAGCGGCGACCCGATTAAAATGTTTGTTTGTAAGCTCTCGGGTGCAAGGTTTTCAGAGGGAGAGAGGAAAAAAAGCAACAAGTGGTCGCAATTAAACGCATAACAAATGGCACGCGTGCGCGCATGCGATTATTAATGGAAAACAAGTTATATAAATAGGCACCCGCGCGCGATTGAACAGAGGCGCAATCGGATGAATGAGCATTTCGCGCCTAATAATATTAATATAGATGATGATGTCGGCGCTCGGGAAAGTTGTGTAAACAAACTACTTATTGAACAGCTGGTTTAATTAGTGGCCTAAGTGTGTTTGATCGAAGGAGTTTATTAAGTTTCGTTATTTTGCAATTGTGTGTTATACGATGTCGAGTCAAAACACACTGCAGGGCTATACTTGATTTTGTTTATTCAGAGCAAACGTCATCACGTTGTTGTAGAATATATTGCACAACCAGTCGACAGGATGAAAGAAGAGGAATTAAATATAATTCGAGTTGCGAATTCGGTGCAATTAACGCACATTTGAGAATATAATGCAAACGCGACGAGGTTATAAAGTTTCGAGTTTTCAAGCCGGCGGCGGCGCGTTCTATTTAGAGCTTATCATTCGCGCATCAACACAAGAATATGCTGCAGCTATGATGACCTGAACTTTGTACGCATTTATAGCGGTAACCTAAATACAATTCGACCGATTTAGCTTGCACATTAATCGTCGCCTTTTTCACCGCAATCACGAAAGATCTTTTTTTCGAGATAATACTATGTATTATTACTTGTTATTGTTCTGCGATAATAACAAACGTATATACAGCCTGTACGAAACTAGCGTCTCGACAGATGAGAAAAAAATGAGTCATCGCCTCTATAATGCAAAAAAAACTAGGAAACAAAATAGTCAAAAACTCACTTAGTATCAGCTGCGTGTCTCGTTCTCCAAGGAAGAAAAAAATAAAATCGCTTTTCCTCCGCGCTCTTCACTGGTCTTGACTCTCTCTCTCTCTCTCTTTCGCTCTCACGCGCAAAAAATCTCCAAATTATATTGTATAAAAAAGAAAACGAAATTGAGCAGCCAAAGCCGGACGGCGAAGAAGAAGAAGTAGAAGAAGATGTCGAAAAATTCTGCGGTAGAGTATACGTGTGTGTGCGTATATATATATCACTTAAAAATATCACAGATGGACAGCAGCAGCAGCAGCAGGGTATCTCATCTCCGGAATCTAACTCTCCGTAGGATCTCCCAGCACATGAGAGCGTGGCCGCGCGTGTTGATGATGAGGCTCGTCTCTTCTTGCGAGCTGCTCCGACGAGATATAGTCGAGCACGCCGTGGTATTATATAGTAGTAGTAGTAGTAGTAGTAGCAGTAGTGGAGACGAAATAAAAAAAGGCAACGATCAGCTGTGACGAATCGCTTTCCGGGCCGATGATTCGACTCTGCAGCCCTTCCACGTCCGGGGATGCATTTATGTAGGCTCCGGCTGTCTAGCACGTGTTGTACTCTCCCACTCTCTCTCTCTCTCTCTCCCTCTCACGACGACGCTACCTTTTCCCACACACCTTATCGCAGGACGCACCTCCCTCTTTCTCTCCTTATCGCGGCGTCTTGTTCTATGCTACTCCTCCTACCGGTGTCGTACTTGATCCGATTTATTTTTTTTTTACAGTATCCGACGTTCTCCCCCTCGTCCGTTAATGCTCCCACGCACGATTCTTCAATGATTTTCCGGTGTGCACTGCAGTGCTTTTCTTCCTTCTTACTGGTCGAGAGTTATCTTGTACGGGTGCGATTCGTGGATGAACAGCTGATCGAAGAGAATAAACCGATGCGGTGGGAGGAGACGGACGAGAGAGAGAAAGGAAGAGATGATAAGATAGGAAAGGCCGCGCGCGCGCGAGAGTCCAATGCAGGTCGACGACTACACTGTCGCTGACGGACGAGAGAGAGACCACTAATACTATACTCTTGAGCTCTGCTGCAGCCGGACACCGTGTGGCCAGTTGGAGAGACGAGCCGGGAGAAATAAAGCCTCGTCGTAGAGTGCGTGGGTGGGGAGAGAGAAAGAAAATGAACAAGAGAGAGAGAGAGAGAATGTGCGTATACGTATTCTCGTAATGAGAGGATGATGGACGAGCGAGACGATTTGATGTATATGGAGAGTGACCGGTTCTGATTCGGTTTCATCTAATATGCCTGTATTATTATTATTATTATTGTATATGTATACCTATATAGCGCGAACGATGTACGAGAGGGAAGATCGAGAGGCTGACGGATTTCGTTTCTGTATCGGACTCTGGGGAATTGGAATAAGATTGCTCGCGAAATCGACCTGTGCTCATACATACATACATTGTGCGCGATTGAGTCTCCATTTTTACGAAAATTTTCATCGATTCGACGAATATTCGCTGAATGCGGCCGCGGTAAATCGTTAATGAACGTGCATTTGTCCGTTTTTGACGGATCGCGAATTAAGGTTTGATCGATCTCGATTTACATATTATCGGTGTAACTCTATCCTTTTAACCACATTAATTAATCCAACCTCACCTCTACACCACACACGAATATACATAATCGAAAGAGTTTAATAATTCAATCACGAAATAATACCGATCGATCGTCCACTTTCTTCTAAAAAAAGCTCCAATTACAAACGCCGAGCTTTTCCTCCCGAAACTGAGAAATAATTGCTCAGACTCTCGCGTATATAATAACCAAGCCGAATATTGCTCTCCGTGTCATACTTACACACACACACATATACACAAGACTAGCTCGGAAACAAAACGATTTTATATTGCTGGTCGTCGGTGCGCCAGCACTCAAACTTCTCCGCGGCGGACAGTAGTATAGTCAAGCTAGCAGATTGTATATACTCTCTTGATCCCTCGGTCTAATCGAGTACGCGGGCGCGCGACGACGCCTCGTTAAGTCGTTACTGGCATGCCCGGACCGTTACTAGGTCGTTATTACACGCGGAGACGACGACTCTTACCCTCGCCGTAAGTGTGCATGTGTACGTGTGTGTGTGTCAATGAAGCCGACGACGACGTGCCTCGCTTCGTTTCGTGCTCAAGCACTTTCTGCGATTTAGATTTAAAATCTTGGATGTCTCTGTGTTTGTGTATATATTGGGTAGAGTCGCGCCGCTTATTGATGAGGATCGAGTTTTTCGCTCTTTTGAATATAATTATATTCGTGAAGTTTTTCCCACACACATGGAAGAAACTTCATCATATAGGCGTGTGTGAAGATTATCCTCCGTAGATTCGCATCGTTATGATACGAAGCTTCAGCTTGTTTATTGTATGCAACAAAGACAAAGTCAGAGTCTCATACGCTCGTCGAGAGAAAGGCTCGTAAAAAGTAAGGCGCAAGAAAATTATGGTCGTAATTGAACGAAGAGGAAAAAAAATGAAGAAAAATCTTCGCATCGTCATTAAGTTAATGAAGTTCAACCTAATTAATTGCTTTTTTCGCGTCGAAATAAACTCATTATCGAGAGGCCGAAGTAAAGTTGCAAAGTTGCCAGATTCGCTCGCCGCCGCCGCCGCCGCCGCCGCCGCGTATAATGAGAGATCGCTTTTCACTTTGTTGACATGCAAATTGCGCGCAAGAGAGGAGCCGAGTGAGAAAGGATGTGTGTATATGTGCATAAGCAAATGAAGTTAAAATAGCTCGGTAATTTATTCAACAGGAAAATGCGAGAGATCAACATGTGCCGCTAATACGCAGTAACGTGATACAGAGAGAACGCACACGATATATATTATGATGAGATGAAAATTTAATGATGCGCGCATATGAAACTGTTTAACTTTACCGATGGGCGTATATTATACTCAAAAATTTTTATTTTTAATTCCCAAGTATTACGTTATATGCTGCAGGAACGCGTTATTCTCTGAATATATACATCAAAAACGATTCATTATATGGCTATTGAACTTTCGATTCCCAAAACGCAGCCCTCGCGCAATCGAGATAAAAAAACGCCGGTGCCTTTGATCGACGAGCGCAAAAACAATCGTATCCCCTCTCTCTCTCTCTCGTCGCGATCCTTGATTCGTCAAATTTATCAAGCTCGGTCTGATTACTCAAAGGAAAACAATTTTGAATCATCGATTTATTTACCCCAATCAGCGATCGCGAGAGCGCGCATCAACAAAACAGTTTTGTAATTGCCTCGTGTAAACACACGGAGTCGCAAGCGTGATGTATATAGCATTGAGAGAAAAAAAAGAATAAGCGCATGCCTCTGTATATAATATAGTTTCGTGCGAGAGTGATGTGCCGGTGAGCACGAGTATACAATATAGCGCGCGCAAACAAATCAATTGCCGCGCGGACAAAAGTCGATGATCGAACCTTCGTCAAAGAGAGAGAGAGAGAGAGCGAAAGTCGCCAAGTCTCATTGCACTTTTCCGTCGTGTTCGTTGCTCAACTTTCCTCCTCTCAATTCTCTCTTTCTCTCGCTCTCTTTTGACGTAAACAATTTTCATTTGCATCAGAGCTTGATTGAGCTGTTTGGCGACTCGATTGACTTCAAGACGACGATTCTCTCGTTCATCACGAGAAAAACTAATTAAACGCATCCTCCTCGCAAAGCTACACACACTCGTCGGAAGAAAAAAAATCAATCTCCCGGTATATCCGCACACGTCAAAACTCTCGGACAGCTCGTTCGTCACACCTCCACATAGTGCTTAGAAAAGCTCTCCTCTCTCTCTCTATAATACAGACTCGCTCGCGTGGCCTCATCATCAGCTCTCCGTGCGGCTCCACATCACGTCTCGTGTCCCAGTTCCATTAGCGGCCCCGATAGCGCCGCGGAGGAGCCAGTCTTCATTATATTAATAATTCGATGCAGAGCGACGCCGAGCGTATATAGCTGCGGCGCCTCTTACTACACTGCGCACCTCGGAGCTGGCGCCCCGATGGATAATTAGCCGCCACGACGACGACGACGACGACGACGATGACGACGGAACGATCAGTCAACGACGGCGTGATATGACCGGGTTCACGTTGCTCTCGCACGTGTGTGTACACTATACTTCTTCTTATTATTATATAACGGCTGGGAATTATATATACGAGTTTTTTAATTTCTTTGAAACTCTGTGCTAAGAATTAGCCCTTTTATTAATTCGAAGCGGAGTCGCGAGATTAATAGAAACACTTTAGCCTTTTCTCTCTTGCGCGCGCCGAGAAAAATTACGTTTAACGAGGGATTATGTTAAGAGCTTGCGAGAGCCAAGTTTAAATAGCGCGCCTCTCGAGCTTTCAGAGAATTCGCGAGTTAACTTTTTTAGAACTTTGCAATCTTCTGGCGGAAAGTCGATTTTTATCATGCAATTTACACGTAAAGACGTTTCTGGCTTCATTGTCTCTCGCGACTTTGACTGGATTAAACTCATTGCGCTCGAGTTATAAGAGAAGTATATCAATGGACTCATTACGTCGATTATAACGATTCACTTCAAATCGGTCGGTCGCGAGATTATGATGCGAAAAATATTCTGAAATAATGTCCGGTCAACGTGCATCTGGAATAAAGCATCCGAGCGATAAGATTCTTTCGAATTTATAGTCCAATATCCTCGCTTGAAGTTCATATTGCTCGGAAGAAGGAGGAACGCACTTTGTCAGGGATATTAAAATTCGGGAGAACCAGAGAGAGAGAGAGACCTTTATACGAGAACATTAAAGTGTTGAATGGATTTTTCGGGGACCGTCTGTGTGAATCCCCGCAATAACTTTGTCCGCTCCGGCTTTTTCTAGGAATTCGGGTGTGCTTTTATATTCGCTTAGTATACGTACATAAATATTTGTGCGTCTATACGTCCGCCGTTCGGTATATAGACATAGGGAATAAGCAAAAATACTGTCGTCATATTATCTCCGTCAAAATTTCCTGTAGCCGGAAAAAACAAGTCTCGAAAGATTACACAATTTTAAAGAAAACAATCGCCAGCTCTGAAATCCCAAAAGCTAATATTTTCAGCCACGCGCGCAACTGCAGCCATCCATATGAACAAACAAAAACATCCTTATCACAGCGAAGTTTCTCTCTCACCTATCCAACCCACTGTGGAATAACGTCGTCGTGTCTCCGCGACAAACGATAAGAGTCTTGCATAGCAACACGCGATCCTATATATATATACACGTGTGTAACGATATTCCCAAGTGTAAAGTGCGCGCAGCTGATACCTGTGACGGTAAGCATATTTCTATCGTCGAAGATTTCAAATGTCGCACACGTGCGGCGATATGAAAGTTATATACTAGAGAGAATTCTCCCTAAAGTACCTCTCGATCTTTTGATGTCATTAGTTTGAATGGCTGCGACGCGATATTCACTTTCTTATACAATGTGAAGAGCGTCTGCACAGGTGATGCTATTGTTGAACCGTGAAGTCGATAGAGAAATGTAATTTGTACGTTCGAGAGTCGTTATTTTTAATATATACGGTCTCTCGGAGTGTTTTTAATAATTCAAGCTCAGCTTCACTCTCGAGCTAATCCCTCACTCGGCGATTAAAAAAATTTCAACTAAACATTATAACGAACTAGAGCTTATCCGTCCATCGTTTCTATTTATAGATCGGCTTAATCTCCACCTACGCTATCCATCTCCTTTCTCTCCCTCGTCGTTGATTGAATCAAGAGGCGCGCGCTTCTTCTTCCCTGACCCTTTTACCGCGAGAGAGGCATCACAATGTGCAATGCACTTATTTTCACATCACGCAGACTTATAATTGACGCAGCGTTGGCACGTGTAATTTCTGTGAATAATGAATTTCTTTTTATCGGAAAGTCGTGATTCGGTGGTATTGTCCCGACGTATAATTAATGCTTTGAGAGGGGAGATTTCATTGAAAATTCGCTTTTATGACGTTGATTGAAGTTGCGCAGCGTTTTACAAAGGAGCAATTTTTTGCTGTGAGAATTTTCAAAAGGGAGAATGCTGCAGTTAACGAACGCGCTTCGATCGCCTGCGAATATTGCGTGTATACAGTTTGCCAGGAAAAGGTTCGTAAAATTTTTCGAAATTCAATTTTGCAAATAAAATGCGCTCGCGCGCCTTCGTTAAATTATAATACACACGATGGCCTTTACAAAAATTCGTCTCCTCACTAAATTCAATTATATACCTGCAACATTTGAAAAAAAAGCTCCTAATAACATCCCTCGCGAAATCCGAAAATAAACGTCCATTATTCCTCCACGACGTCATTATACCAACGCGGCACATCCTTGCGAAGTTTGAAAAAAAAGCTCCCACGTCTCGGAAATGCCGGCGTCGCCGCCGCGCCTCAGGGAAGTCGGCCGCATAACGACTCCATTGTCAAATGAATGACTTTATGAGCGAGACGAGAGTCTCCGAGAGAGAGTAGGTAGAGAAGTAATAGGTATATATCTATATACGTACGCGTGGAGAGCTGCTGAAGACGCGCCGGAATCAATTTCGCATAGTGGTTGCAGAAGCGAGAGGGAGAACTGCGCGTGTGAGTGTGTACTCGTTTTATTAATTTTGCGGAAGGGGCTGAAAAGACGCGAGAGTCCGTTTGAAGTGAATTGCGAGGGAGTAAGAGGAGAATTCTTGCGGAGCTTGCAGGGGATGGTATTATATATATAGCAGTGCGCCTGGGCTTTTATAATACTGAGAAGCGCTTGGCTGATTCTTGATTAAAGAGGGAGATTTCACGTGTGAGGGGGAATGCATTCTGTTCGAGTTCGTGGAAATTTTCGAATTATTTGCTATTCAGAGATATTTTCAATGAAATGGCCTGAATTGCTTGTGATGCGTGTTCTGTTTCCGATTTTGTACAGTATTAATGATTCCTGGTATATGGTGTAAGTATAGAATAACATATTTGTGAAAAATACTGCGCGATTCCTATAATTCTGATATATTATACACATAAAATACTGTGTAAAATGTGTAATGTTTTCGTACATTGAATTTAGCTCAGCAGTATTAATAACTATAGTAACTCTAATTTGCATCACTTGTTCAATTTCAAAAGCCTTAACAACCTTTTCAACTGAAAAATATCGCAAGTAATATAATTTGCAGACACTCGGAATAATAAATCTGTTCCACTGATAAATTTAAATTCCGCTAATACCGGCTAAAAATCTCTTCCATTCAAGCGTCAAGTAAACTAATAACCGACCCTTAATTCTAAAAGTCTCATCTCTCGTAGCAAAGCCTCAGAATAATAACGTACCACATAGCTACAGCAATTACAAATTACACTAAAAAAAGCCAAACGACCGCGTCCGCCCATCACTCTCAGAATTTCATTTCACGCCTCAGACTCCTGAATAAAATACCGCCGCAAACTACGTCAAAAAAAAAAGAAAGTAAAAGACGCCGCTTAAATTCTTATCAGCAGATAGATACCTATACCGAAATAACCCCGAGGCTGCAAAAAGCTCGACCACACACACACACAGGCTCGTCTGATGTGATCCAAACTCTTGGTGTGACAACAATAAATGAAGACTAATAGATGAGGAGGAAGAAGGAGTAGCACACAGTCAGAGAGACAAACAAGAAACCGCAGATATAGAGCGAAACAAAGGGAGAGAGAGGACACAGTATACGCGGTCGCGAGCACGTATACTGTGGGGGGCCAGAGGCGAATGGCATAACTGTCTGGCTGGTTGTCTGTGTGTTGCTTTTTCGACTGACCTTTTTTTTTAAAAGAGAACGCGATAACTATGCGCGAGGTCGAGGCGTCTGTAGTTTAAACGAGTTGGTGAACTTTTTTTTTTTAATTGACCGAGAGCTGCTTTATATAGTTTTACAGTGGTGCGGTGCGCGAGCTGTGACTATACCTAAATGTTTTTAATTAAATATTACGTGTATAATTTGAGTGCTCAAATACTTTTCTGAATATAATACCTATGGGGTAATAGAAAATATTGTTTATTCTCTTCACTTCTGAATTTTTCATCGCGATGCGAGACTATGCAGCTTGTTTGACTAATTCCATCGATATCATAAGATAATGAATCGTTTTTATGCAAGCTCTATATAAAATTCGAGATAAAATTTGCACTGCAGTCGTACTAATAAATCAATATTCAAGTCTTTTACCGTAAGTTTATATATATATTTTTAATCACAATTTTCCAGTGTATAAATTGGATCTCCGAAACATTTATAACAAAGGTAATTTCGTACTAATTCTGATCGATGCATGAGCGAGTTGTGCATAAAATATGTTTCCTGTCATTTCATTTCCAAAGGTATAATTTCCGATTAGCCGATAATTATGATGAATATATAATTACTTGATTAACCATTTTGAATTAAGCTCCAGCCAGATATCAATAAATATTCTAAATCGAATAACAATATCAAAACGGTTAAATCAAATCGTACCGAGAACAAAGCTTGATACGTGACATAAATTACTCGATTACTGAAATATTTATAATTTTACTAAAAAATATACTAATAAGGCACCTTATATACAAGCCACTGAAAGAAAGTTACACGGCAACTTACTCGTCTTACGCTTCAGCGAAGACGCGCAGTCAAATATTCTCCACCTGAATGGAAATGACTTCGGCGCAATAAAGACGACACAGTATAGGCGCATATATAGTAAATTGACAATAGAGACCACTTTGATATTATTGTGTTCTTTTATATTTCATTTTCAGCATATCCATTATATATATACCTATATGCGTACTGCAAGGCGCATAGACCTATGAAATATTCGCGAGATGTGCTATACCCCTTTTGTGCTTCAATGTAGTCGAAAGGAAGTGAGTCCTTTTATTGTTAAGTATATTATATTGACTGGGTCTCTATGCTAGGGTGCGAGTGTAAATTGTAGACGAATGTGATATAAATTATGTTTCTTTTCATGTCGGCGTAACTGCAGCGGTTTAAAATCGCCAAATTGGAATTAATAGACTATATAACACGGCTGCGTCGAAAATTGAGAATAGTAGTGTGATTATTATATACGTGTGAATTGTGACAAGTACTGCTGTAAGGAGCTGGATTATTATATGCAGTTGAACGAGTATACAATAGCTTTCTTTTACGGTCTCAATGTGTTCATTTTTGCTTCGTTAATATACAAAATTTATCTATACTATTAATATACGAAATAATATACATACTATTCTGACTTTTCCAATGATATTCAATCATCTAAATAATGTCAGCAAAATTAAGGCCCTCCGTAAAATTTCCTCGCGTTTTCTTCAAAAAGTTTTCGCAGCTCTCATGAATACACTGCGGGCAAAAGACATTTGAATAGACGACAGTCGCGCGGCTAGTTTCGACACGAATTATTCCCTCCCACATTAAAAGTAAAAAAAGCGCGCGCAATTACAATCATCATCATACTATATTATATATACCTTCTCCCCAACGAAATCAGTACAACAATGGCAACATCGCACGATCCGGCCATTATCAAGCCCGTTCCCGAAAACTTGCTGTACAAGAAAACAAGTGCGATTACAGGAGAACAAGCTCGGAGTAACTCAAGTTTCTTGCTTTCAAATCGCCACGACGTTTCCATTATATATAATATAACGCGCGCTTTCCTCGTTACATCCTCCCCCGTGAGAGCTTTTGCAATTAACGTGGCTGTCCTCATCGCTGGAATCGACCCCACCGGGGCGCTTTTCATCGCATAGCTTTGTATACGATTGAATGACTGTCGGTTTATTTTCGCCCGATGATTCGAGAGGTGTGTATTACGGAGATACGAGTGGTTATCGGTGCTTTTTCAGCTTTCCGAGAGCTTTTCAAAATTATTCCTATTACAGCAGCGCGGTGTGTACAGTATCTGATTTGAAGAAAAATTCTTGCCACGATCGTGCGATTCGTCGAGCCGGCCGCATGCAGTAGCTTTAAACTCTTATACGAGCCGAAAACGAGCCATAAAAATGTCGGCTATATATTCGCAGGAGTGTAGTGCATAGTAAAAGTAAGATTTGCTGCGAGATTAGTCTCCTCTGGCTTTTTGAGCGGCTGATTTTAAATCTAGATATAGACGCGATGGTAAAATTCGAAACTGTCTTGTAAAGAAAATTGCGTGTTCGAAAATTTAAGAAAAACACATAAATGAATTAAACTCACCGTTCAGTACTTATCACAGACAGTATGGTCAGTAGAAATCGAGCTGCAAGCACTTGTCCAGCACAGATATATACAGCTTCGTGGCACAATATAAAGCTCAGCTCAGTACAAGTATAATGTGTGTATATTAAGAAAGTCGCGACGAGGACGAGGATCGCGCAACTAGTGCCGTTGCTCCTGAGACTCTCGGCTCCTTTTATAAACCCTCGAAGCCCAGCTGTTTGTTCCTTGCTCCCGCACGTGTATAGGTTAATCCTGAGCAGCGGAGACGTGCTCATTAAACACGTTATGGTTACTCGGCCGTTGGGCTGTCAGAGCGTCGTTAATCGCTTAGCATGGCTAATGTCTCGACGGCGTCGTCGGCGCGGCTACTTACAAATTGCGTATAGAGGCAAGGGCGCGGTCAGCCGACCATGCAATATTGCCCCGTAGCCTCTGTCGTTTAATTGCTTTTCGATGGGGTTGCCGCTGCCGTTAAGCAGCTTCCTTCCGCGTCTGCTGTGTAACTATATACATATATTTTTTTTTTTCTAGTTTCGCCGTCGCGACGCTCGACCTCGTGATACATATTTTTTTTTTGTCTGCACGCGCGTGTGCGAGAGAGAGATTTTTTATCCTCTCGATTTAGATTATGTTTCAAGGTGCTCATTTCCTGAGCCAAAAATAAGCTAATTAGCATTTGGAAGGGGTTGTGTCTTTTTTGAGGAATGTGTGAAGCTTTGTGGGTTCAATTGTTATACTATAGTAATAATAATAAAGTGAGGGATTAAAGAGAAGGTCCCTTAAGGGGCAGTTGAAACTGTTTTATCGACCGTAGCCTAAAAACACCGCGTTTATTAATATCGAATCCCTAATTATTTTATATATAGACGAAAAATAATTAAATCTAAATAGAAATTATAAATAGAAACGAAAATAAACAAAATATCTGCAGTAGTTATTTTAGTTATTTAGTGTAGGGTCGATAAAACAATTTCAGAAACAATATAGCGGAAGTGTGGGCCGTCTCCTCAGGCCCTTTCAGATTTTCTTTCATAAATTTCGACGACGTTCTGAAATTATTCATAGTAAACAAGCTAAGCTATATTTAGTTGGAGCGAAAAAATTAATTACAAACTGAAGATAATGTTGACGTTAAAATAATATGTTTTAAATATAATCTTTTCTTGATAATAGCAAATTATTTTCAAATTATGATTTAATAAGTACAACATAGGTATTATATTACTTGTAATAATTGCAATGGATAACGAAATGAACCAGAAGTGCGAAGCCTTGCGAGATATTGCAATCCAAACCACTCGGAACTCTTCGAGGAATTAATAATTAAAAGTCAAATTAGTATTTCCAACTTGGACGCATATTAAGTAACAAAAACAAATGAAACACCTTGTTAGTGAGAAATTTAATTAGTATTTATCCTATATGGCTTTTCTTTAATTGCAACATACTTAACAAGACACCGTCAGGCGAGAATTACAGTCACATAAAGATGAAGAAAACAATGTAGTTACGTAAAAGCTTGAATGATTATTGTAAGCTATTCGAATAAAAACGATTTCTCGGGACTAACTTTATTAAAACTTTTATTGACAGCTCATCCCCTGATTTACTACATGCTAAAAAGAACTAATATCACTCACAATTTTAAAGACTACTGCGCAGCAACAATTTTACTTACGTAAGACAATAAATTTTCCGCTAATAGATCCTAGCCAGACTGCTACTGCAGGTGGTTTTAGTACTAAAGGATGAGACCACACGCACAAATCATTCTAACGACCTTTAGTTCTGCAACTCTACGAATTCAGCTTTTTTAAACTTGCGGCTCTGCGGAAAGTCATTTTTTTCTGATAATCAACAGACGATATCCCTTATTATATATCTCAAACTTACCATCGTTCATAATCTACACAAACAAGTACGTATACCTAACTAAAAATAGAAAATATATATTTGTCACATCCACAAGCGCCTCCTTTTTTTTCTCTCGACTGACACTTACTCTTGACAATTTGACATGTTTGTTCGGCTATACCGTATCCGAAGGCGCCTCAATATATATATCTACTGCGGTCAATATTACATAATAAAGAAAGCGCCGGCGTCGAGAGTATTTCAAACAGATTTATAAACGCATCGGCCATTTATCTCGCGTTAGATAAATCGGAAAAGTTTTTTCATCGAGAGCCCCGCGGCTGCATCTTTATCAATGCTATATATTGCATGAGATTTACGAAGTCAATTGTTAAAAAAAAAAAACAGAAAAAAGCGGTTTAAAGCAGGCGAAATGAACTTTCCCATCGAATGTATAATACCCAGTAGCAGAACGAATTGACGGCTCAGTAATAATCGAACGAAAATCGCATCAAATATTCCAAAAACACTTGGATTATTGCATCGACGCTGTAAAACCTATGCCGCGCGGGCGCGGCGTTAATGGGAAAAGCGCATAATAAAGCTTTGCCGCGCGCCGCGCGTGTTATGCTCTGTATAAGCCGCTCGTAAAAGTCTGCTTGATTCAGTGCTTTTGTTACTTCCTAAAACTCGGTGTGGGAGGCGAAATTACGAGGAGCTGAGTGCACGCGGCCAGTTAAAATCGGCGTGGCTTGTTCCGCGATTTATACGCGGACCTTTGCATAAAGCGATTATTTGCTTGGGGGGATATAAGACGATCGTTAGGGAGGATCGCTGCTGGATTTTGGCTTGTCTGTGAGGGTGAGATTGTTTGCGGCGGGGCTTGATGTATGCATTTTTTTTCAAAGATTTCCTTCGTTTCCGTACGCAGATATATAGGTTGAACGAGAGAAAATAGTGAAAAAGATTGATTTTTTTCGAGTTAAAATATACTTTATTCGTCATATATAGAAGAAGAAAAAATCGTATGCATGATTTAAAACAAAAAACGATTTCATTCGTAAGAATTAAGTAAAGGCGAGACGAAATAAGGTTGAATAAAAATGTCGGTTTCAAACAAATTACTCGAGGCAAAAGTAGCTCAATTCAATTTTAAAACTTCGCAGAGTTAATTTACATGGAATTGTAGTATTCAAACATAAGCAAAATAATGTCTGTACGTGGATGTTGTAGCTCGATGATCCAATCGATATGTTTTTTAACTAAATGAAACAATATTAGTTATGAATGAGCCGATAACTCACTTCGGCAATGTTGTACACGTTATTATTCAGTTAATAAATCCTCCACAATATAATAGCGTATACGATGATATATAATAATTTAAAATAATTAAGTAGATTAATGCGAGTTTAATACTGTACCAGCTTGCAGCTTCTCGTCGCCTCGTTCTCAGCAGCGGCTGCAGGATTACGACGAAACTCTTGCTATTTATTTAAAGTTGCAAGTTTCAGAAAAAAAGGACAAGTTATTCTGCGCTATGATAAATTATATAAACTCAAAATCCTCGCTTTATAACGCAGTCATAGAAAACGCAAATGATACAATTAACAAACAAGTACATAACAGAAATTGCACGCTACAGTTAGCTCGAACAGTACGAGGGTGGCTTTCTCGAAAGATCAATACCTGTGACTCGCTAAAAGCGCTACGATAATAATCTCCGACACCCCGTCCGTCTCTCCCCCAATTAATCGCTCGTAAAGCAAGACAAAGGAAGCGATAAAAAAAGAACCAAAAACAGAAGAACGAAAAAAAATTAGGTCGGGTGTGTGGGTCGCATGAATAAAGAGACCATCAACGTACGAATTCTTTTAAATATATTTTATAAAATTTCCTATTTTATACAGCATATAAAACAATACTCTGTATTTCACTTTATATTCACACATTAGCGCTATACGACTATACCATCGTCGATAACCCTCAATATATGTATAATAACTTTACATTATTCGGCGGGGGCTAACATCTCTCTTCTTCTTCTCTCTCCCTCTTTATCTCCTTTTCCATCTCTTACAATATATACTCCCGCGTTAGAACTTGCTCCTGGTGATGGCGGCGGCTTGGCTGCGGTTGGCGATTAGCATCTGCTGGTGCTCGATCTTGGTGCGAGCACTGGCGGCGCGCTTCTGCGCGAGTTCGAGTTCCGCCGTCGCATCCGCGCTTATCGTACGGTCGAACACGCCGCCCGTCGCCGACGGCTGCTGCTTCAGCATACTACTCAGACCTTCGACTACGCTGTCCGGGTGGTGCTGCTGAGGTGGAGGTTGCTGCTGCTGATTACTAGGCTGATGCTTCGATGGACCTTTTCGGTGGACAAAAGAAAAAACGGTTGCTCGTTAAATGATGATTTTTAGATGGTGATTGACGCGTGTCACTGTTAAATTTTGCACAAAAAGAGTATAGAATAGAAAAATTGTAGAGCGTAGCATCAGAATATAGATGCCTCTATTTTAAATTCTTTATCAAAGTTAGCAATAGTTCCGCAACCGTAATTCTAACGATATCTGAAAATAAAAAATGAAATATGCGGATGTATAAAAAGACTCAGTACCCAACATGAATTTTAACTTTGGAAACATCGTGATGAACTGTCAGAAATTATGTAAAATGAAATAATTCTATACCTTGACGTTGATAATATACAAAAAATAGAAAAATTAAAAGGCAATTAGAAAGCAAAGGGTTTTTAGAAGGTAGAGGTTAAGAAGACGTCTCAAAAGCTAAGCCATAATCTTAAATTATGTAGACAGCTACAAGTTTAAGCTAAGTCGCCGTAGAGTAGCGAGCTTTATTTTAGACGGGTTAATTCTGCATGCCTAGCACAGTTATCCTTGAAAAATTCCAAAAATGCGGAACCCTTTTTCTGTTTAAACCCCCTCGAGTTAAAGAAATCTACATTTTAAAGCAGAATAATCGAAATTATTATCACAGAAAATTAAATGAGGAATAATCTGCATAAGGAATAGTCTTTTTCAGAACGAAATATTACATTTCTTTATAAAATACGACAATTACGGAAGAGACCATTTAAACCCGTAGTTCCCGAAAAAAGATTAAGAAAAATGCTATTACAGGCCATTTAATAACGTGAAAAGCATATCCCCTTTCCATATATTATCGATCAGGCTTTACCAGACTTATTCTACTAAGTGCTGAGGCCGTATTCACGCTCGCTTGGTTTAATCAAGCTTTTTGCTGGTTATTTATGATTAATTACAATGACAGGGGAAAAAGCATTTTTTTTAACTATGCGCTGAATATGTAGGATTTATGTAACCATGCTATCAATAACATAGTAAATATAATAATAAAATAATAATAAATTTTTCGTTTTTGTCTCTTGCTCTGCGACTTTTGTTATTGAAACATCAGAATTTTTTACTAATACATAAATTGTTGAAAAATATGAAATAATAAATAAATAACTACAATACCAATATTCAAAGATACGGATTTCACCCGAAAATAAAGATAATGCCATAGAATATCGTAGAAAACTGCTGGAAGCTATAGAACTGCCCTTACAAATAAACTTTGATGGGCAGTTCACGTCAAAACTTTTGCTATCCATATTCTGTCAATATCTTCCACTAACTGTATAACTATTCTAATAAATTTATTCTTTTTGCACAAAACAAAAAACTTTTCTCTCAATTCGAAAGAAAGAATTCCACGCTTTTTGTAGAAAATTGAAGAAATTCATTTTCTCATTTTTCATTGTCAAGTCTTACACTTACTCGTCAAGCATCTATTTTTCAAATCGTGCATTAAAATTTCCGAACAGTTTGATAACCGAATAATAAAAACGGAAACAGCTTTTAGAGATCACTACAAACAGCTAACAACAGCTAAAACAATAGAAGCTCACCCTTGATATTCACTGGTGCCCTCCGAGCATTGACTGTATCACCACTTCCTTGCTTCTGCTGAGGTTTGTTCCCCAGATGATTGTGCACAACCGCGTGATTCAAAAACACCGAGTTATCCGGTTTGCCGAGAAATTGCTCGCTCGTGGGGTCATCCACCACTGCACCAGAGTCACCAGCACCACTCAATGTTTGCTGCTGATGAAGCGGCTGAGGCTGCGGCTGCTGCTCCTCGTCGGGCTGTTCCATCCAGAGAGACTCGTCGAAACGTTCGACATCTTCCTCGGAGACACCGGCCGCAGCCAGCTCCTCCTTGGGGAGTCGACTTATGCGCGCACGCACGATCGCCAGGTGCCGGTGCACGTAGTCCTGCTGAGGGGCGAGAGCTGCTGCACGTTCGAGACATTGGGCTGCCAGACCCAGTTTACCGCGCTCCACCATCACAACACACAAATTGTGCAGGCCCTGGATGTTCGTCGGGTCCAGTTGTAGTATTCGCCGGTAGCACTGTGGAACAGAAATGATGATTTTTATTGAGTTTCGCTCTTAATTTTGAATGTAATGAATAAAGCTTCGTTATCGATTTAAGCCATTTAATAAAGACGAGTAAGGATGCGACAATTTTGTAACAGGAAATATATATCAAAACTTAATGAAGATAGCTGTCAGTGCGAATACATATTATATGTCCTGGTATCAAACTTCATTTGATTTATTGAATTATTTAATATAAGCAAGCTGTCACTTTCAAATCTAAAATTTTAAAAATAACGTCCATCTTTAATAAAGCGATGTACACGGTAAGAAAAACGTCGATACATACATTCTCGGCAGCATCCAGATCCTTGATGTTGTTGATGTATATGTCCCCAAGTAAAATTAGGCCTTTTACGTGATCCGGATGAAACCTGACCAGCTGATTCAAAAAAGGCGCCGCCTCGAGTGGCCTCTGCTCATCCGCCAGCAGCAGGGCTAGATTGAACAGCGCCGATCTAAAGTCCTCCTTTAGTGCTACGGCGTTTCTAAACCACCTCTCGGCGCTCTCGCTATCGTGGTCGTCCATCGCCAGCATGCCCAGATTGAAATGAACTCGCTCGTTGTTGGAGTCCTGAAAATTAAAGCAATTTTGTAGAATCGAATTTCACGGATATTCTGTGCTTAAAATATCGTTCCACTCGGTCGCGGCGAAGTATGAATAATTCGGAAAGAAAGCGTCGAGCGAAAACTACGTCCATTTGCAATCAGTTTAATGGAAACGGTCGCAAGCTCATCCGGCTTCATCAAGTAGATTTAGGAACGTCGGACGCTTTAAGACACCATTTCACTGAGCCCCGCGAATCCAACTTACGACCTCGTAAAGTCGGAAAATATAACGCTCGCTCGGTCGAAATTACCTTTCTCAACAGCTTCAAAAGCCTTTCCCTGGCGACTTTGCGCAGCTCCGCACGGCCCAGCTCCTGCAGCAGTATCGCCGAGTTCAAGAGCGCCTGTTCGTGCTCCGGGTCGAATTCCAGAGCTTTGTCTAAATAAGCTAACGCCTGCGATGCCTTGCCTTGCTCCAGAAATACGACGCCAAGCTGCAAGCGCGTGGGAATGGGTTAGTCAAATTGCTTAGTGTAACACTGTAAGTTGTAATGGAATGACTTACGTTGTAGTAGATGTCGGGGTTGTTGCTGTCATAGAAGAGAGCGCGTTCGTAGACTTCCTGAGCTTCTTTCGTACGGTTGAGTTTGATTAAGACGTCACCGCGATTGATGTAGGCGAGTGTGTAGTCAGCCCGCATACTGATCGCTTGCCGGTAGAGAAGGTCTGCTTCCTCGAGGCGCGTCGCGTTTTTCGCGATCAGATTCGCAAGATTTACGAAGACGTTCAAGTGATTTGGCGCTATACGCGCTTGGTACGACTCGCCGGGCTTCGCCTTTGGCAGCAGCGATTTCGCCTAGAAGCAACGAAATACATTTATTGAATATATATGCAGAAAGATTTACTTCTATACGTTACGATCACTATTAAATAACTTGCAACTAAATTCATACATAAGATCAAGGACAAAGTCTTATTGAAATAATCAATCACCTTCAAGTATGCATCCTCGGCCTCTTTGAACATCTTCAGATGATTATAAGTCCGGCCGACGTTGATGTGTGCACCGATGTCGTCGCCTTGGACCTGCACAGCCATATTGAAGAAGTTCAGAGCCTCCTTGAATCGACCCTGACTCTCGAGCGCATGGCCCACGTTGTTGAAGAGTTTGGCGTTTCGGTCGTTCACCTTTAGTCCAGACATGAATATCTGGTACTCATCCAGCCAGTCGTAATTTCGCACGTACGTCTTGGTCGCGTGCGCCAGCAGCAAGGACAGCAGAAGGATCACCGAAACTTTTTTGCTGGAACACAATGAAGAGACGTTAGTTATGGATCGTAGATATTGCAAAGTGATATTGCAAAGTATTGTATGGTTACCTCTTTTCGCAGAGAATGTGCCAGCCGTACCCGACAAGCATACAGAAGCCCATGGATGGTGCGTACAATACTCTCTCGGCCACTACAAATCCAACTGGAAAAAATAGATTCGAAGCCGGTAGAAATGGAAGAATCATCATCGCCAAACTCTGTAACAGAAAGTCATAACGGCAAATTAGCAAGACAAGCTTAGATGAGTTTACGAACGATGCATTAAAATACGATACGGACCATAATGATGATTATTGACGTTTGTCTACTGCGCGTGAGAATCGCCGTGACCAAGAGCCCAATGACAGTCGAGTGGGCGGCGAGGGTAGCCACGTTTCTAACATCCAACAAACTCTCTACCAGTGGTATCGTTCCCATCGTCCAGTCACAGCACAAATCGATTGGAAGGAATAGCAGCCGCAGATTCACGGCCGCCAAATAATTGTACGTCAATTGTCGCGTCGGTGTCGAAGCTACGGAAGCGGGATTGTCAAATCTGGAAAATACAATTGCTCGTGTACACGTCCACCTGCACACTATATGCATGGATAGCTAAAGAATCGCAGGAGCGAGAGGTAATCGCATAATCCGAATTTACATGGGGAGCAGAGAGTGGAAATTTTGAATATTAATGCGAATCCAAATTCCCGTGAAAATCAATGCAAAGCGGGCGCAGGGAAAATTTGTGGCGTGTATAATCATATGTACGAATCTGCATGGAGATCGAATCGGCGTTACGTATACGCTATATTGCGAATTAATACGCGCCGGGCGATCGGACGAAATTTATGATACCTTTGAAAATCGTTCGAACGGCAGCATTTACACTTCCGTCTCGTCAATCATTCCTCGCCCAAAGAATTCTCGCTCCATACGTTGTATATCGTTGTGAGTTGAAAAAAAGTGACTCACCTGGTAAATACGGGCAGCTTCGAACCCATAACGTGTAGTCTTAAAATTAATAAACTAAAGGTAACGAGGGTAACGGCCGTTAGCCGTTTCGTGCCCTCGCTCGACCAGGTCGGCGAAATCTTTTTACCATCGAACGCCGACTTCACCGCTAATACGATATCCAAAGCTCTAACCTGCAACACATAGAGAGAGACGACGAGGACGAACGAGCGGACGTTAAATTCGAAACTGCATACATTAAACGAGCAACTTTGCTGCTCCGATGTGAATATAATATACTCACCCTTTGTACAACGAAAATTTCATACAAAACGCAGACCGCCGTCGCGGTGATGCCCTGCTCCTTACACAGCATGGCGATGAACACAAAGAACATCGACATTATTAATGATCGCCACCCTAAGTATCCAACAAAAGTGTTCCAGTTAACAATCGAAGCTTTATCGACATATTACAATTACATTATAAATGAACAAAAAAAAAGTGATGCGCACGTACCTGTACATCTCTTACTTCTGCAACACTTAGTATATGTTATTAAAGCTGCCAGGTAAAATAAGGACGATAACGTTTCCGCCCTGCCGACGACCCCCGTAACCTGGAAAAAGCATAACCATTGTTTTTAATCGCGTCGTCGTCGTCGTCATCGTAGACGTCGTTGTAGGAGGAGAGCCATATATAAATCGTCGAATAAAAGAGCTTACCGCCTCCGTGTGGATGGGGTGAACGGCAAACAGAAGAGCAGACACAAAACTCGCTACATCGGGAAGAAACATCAAACACGTTCTGGAATCAGAAAAAATGACGGGGGTTCGCTTTGGTCAGTGATCGAATGGGCTGTTTCTTTATTTATTTATTATTTATTTTTTTGTGCTGCAGGGAGTAACGTTTATATTTTTAATATAATTCAAAATTCATTTAGAGATATATGAAATACTTCAATGTATAATTATTTCAATAACTCAAACTCAAAGGCGTATAATTGCGTTGCTGTAACACAAGAATGCAATAAAGTTACATAAATGAAACAATGTGTGCAATTATCAAATACATACGAATTATTACGTTTTCTCAGAAAAGTCATATGTTTCAAATTAAAAATTTAAACGCAACTGACGGAATCCGAAGAAAAGAAATCGCAAATTTGCGGCTGCGGCAAACAAAAAGGCAACAATGATACTTGAAAAAAAAAGTATACGCGCGTATACAAACTTTATTTATACCATTAGCGCGTGCAGCGCACAGGCATCAGACTCGGTAAAGCCATTAGCGGGATAAAGCACGAATTTTTCACTCGAAACTATTTTGCCGCGAGAGGTAATTTTCAGAAATTCAATTACACCGTTGTAAACACGACGGTGTTGCAGTTGAAATGTTAATATTTTCAACAGCGAGTCGATAATTAGGTTAATTAGAGCGTGCAAATTACAAAGAATTTTTGTTGTTTCATCTACTACCGCGATACTTGCTGCAAAAAAGTACAGTAACTTGAAATGGATATCATCAGACTTCGATCCCGGGAATTTGCGCTCAATACAATCAAGGCAGGAAATTTAATTATTTCGAACTTAGTCTCTGATCCCGTAACAATATTTCCGACACAGCGAAACTCGTATAGACCGCATTGAAGCGTATTTTTTCCCTATGCACAGCTAACGATGTTTCCGGCATGTCGCGACTCCAACTCGTTTCCGACATCTCATAATATATCCCGGTTCTTTATATACATTCACGTATATATGTATATATACATACAAACAAACCATCCGCAAGCTCATCGGAATCTTTTCGAGGAAATCCGCCGCGGGTGAATTTCTCTTCCTTCAAAGGCGCAGCGGCGAGTAGATTTAGGGTTTCTTTTTTTCATTATTCTTTATATATACATCACGCACACGGAGGATTGGCTGAATGCCCGGCCACCAAATGAATAACAAACAATTTTCCTCTCCACGTTTTAACGAGGTCCCGGCGTTACGTAACTTTTCAATTCGCTCTCGCTCTCTCTCTCCCTCTAGCTCCTTTTGATATGAAATTCTTTTTAAATTAGAGCGAAAAAGGCCAGTCTCTGTGAATCGACTGCCGGCGGCGCTGATCGATACTCGCCCTCTCTCTTCTCTGCCTCTCATTCACTGCAGGTTCCCTCTGTGTGTACATACGCGCGACTACACTGGATACATTGAGAGGGAGAGAGGCGTGTATACATATACATATATATAAAGCTTGCTGCTGCTGATATATATATAGGGTGTAAAAGGCTGAATGTAGAATATATACATGTACGTACCTGAAGTACAAGAGGCATACTCCGACGTGCAGAATGACATTAAGCAGGTGATACCCCATGGGATCCAATTGATGTATCATGTAATTCCAACGGAATGTGAGAACGCAGAGCGGCCTGTACGATTTGTGCGATTGTTCCTGCAAAAGGAGATATTTTGACTGGTTATATATATATGTACTGTTCCGTTTGATGTGCTGCCTCGGGGTTGCGGATAATGACGTTTGGTTTAGTGCCCTGATTTGGCGCAGATGTAATGTAAAATATCGTTAGATTGCGTGGGATGATTATAATTGATGTGTATATAATTATATTTATGTACGTGTGCAACGAAGTTAATGGCATTAACAGTGTGTTGTATAGGGCACAGGTATTGTGCGATAGTGTTATTTTGATCTAATTGATTGGAGGTTTTGATGGTGGTCATAACTATATAATAAGCGTATCGTGTAGTATTTCATGAAAGAGAAATGTCACTGAAACTTTTTTATTCTGACGCATTTTACACAGTGTATTATTCAATTTATCTTTGATGTCTTTCATCCTGTGTCGTCTATACGCATACGAAGCACGTTGAATTTGTAATAAGAGAAGGTTTCTCGTTATAGTGTAGAGTATAGTCGACGATTTTATAAAAGTATCACCTTTTTGTTGCAAGCTAAAAGAGTATGACGTTACTGGCACTTGAATATACGTATTCTATTCAATCTAATTAAGAATTCAGATTTAAAAATAGAATTCGCGAAGCTGTTTTTACGTCTGTTGTATAATATATAACATCATATGAAATGCAAGATTTTTTTTATAAATACGCGCGTATTTGAGTATTGTTTCAAGTTGAAAATAGATTTTACTTATAATATACGTTTTATATGATTAAATGTATTTCATTTGTTTGGGACAATTTTAGATCTGTATATTATAAAGACACCTGCAAGACCATTTTGAATTTATAATTCCAACTCGTTCCAACTTGCCTAGCTTACTTTTTTTTCAAGCTCGCAGCAGTAATGTCAAATACGCAGATCAGAATTACGAATGCAACATCCAGTAATCTCTGAAATTTTGTTTCGCATTTATATACCGTAGAAACGACTATTCAACTACTTGAAATTTTCATAAGCAAGGATTACGCAACTTTCGAGAACTTCGGTTGCTTTATTGTTTCGGTTGAATTATATATATGTTTTACTAATATAATCCTCGATAAGAGAACGCTGTTTACGTTGTTCGCAGTAATATTTTCAAAATGAAACAATTTAAAAGCGTTTTAAGACCACGTTACTAATGTAAAATCATTTTCCGTAATCCAATACATTTCTGCATTTTAAAAAATTTACAAAGCGCGAAACGCAGTTAAGTCACTAAAAGATGTAAATATATATTCAATTATTCGTTGAATCGACAAATTTTTATTATTTTGAGCAGAACTGAAATTGTCAGTTTAAAAATATCTGGTAGAAGCTCCAAATTCGTTCTCAGTACTGCACAGAACAGGAGTAAAGTTAATTACGAATACAAAGGAAGCGTAATTTTATATGTATTGACCGAAATAATTGATGAGCTTTTTATTAATGAATTAGATTTTTACCTGATTATCGCGAAAATTTAAATTTGAATACAGTAAAAAGTGGAAAAATGTAATTAAGCGGTATGCGGGGAATACAGAAAAGGATATTCCATTCTTATTCATACCACATAAATACTTTTGTTCAAGCTACTATACAGGAATATAAAGGATGACGCATATATAAATAGAATATGATCAAGCCTGCACATAAAAATGCAATAATGATTAAAATGCAATACAATACGCTTGTGTGGACATTTGCGTATAATTAAAATAAGTGTACGTAGATCTCAGTGCTAAAATAATTAATTGAATGAAACCATTTTATTCGTGAGCATTTTATTCATTGTACACCAATTAATATTCTTTCAGGTCTATATTCTTAACAATTTTTAAATTTCAGGCATGAAAATTGAGAAAAATAACTAGTTTCAGTTTTTATTAGATCTATTAATATAGTGATTAGAGATTAATTCATCGACTCTTCAATTTATGTTGGATTATTTCGCCATTCGAAACTCCACTCCTTGAGATTTTTAATTCGCATTGCGAAAAACCTCTTTTTCTAAACCAACGAGAATATCTAGTTTTAGTACTCAATCAACGGGACTCTCTGAAAAAAAAATTACTGTTGGAAATAGTGCTCCACTCGGCGGGCACTAATAGACACTTCATACTTCAAAAATCGTCAATCTCATCAAGAATCCCCGTCGTATCAAAAATAGAGCGATCGATATAGAAGCGCGAAAACCCCAAAAAGCTTCAATTCCTCGCGATAATCCTCCGAACCACCAAAATAAAAAAACAAAAAAAAAACGAACAGCTCACAGAGTCAATCCCCTCGTCTGCAGATTATATATATAGGTATCTCCCTCGCGATCATCAGCATCAATTTTAAAGCCATCATCAGCCCCCGAAATCCGCGCGCGCGACAACAGCACTCCCCTTCGTTTTTCAATCTCCCTAATCCAATCGAGCCCTCGAGCAACCGAGAGTGTGTGCGAGAGAGAGAGAGAAAAGCCTCTCGGCCAACAATCAAAATCAATTTATAAGCCTCTCAATCAAGCGGCGCGTGATAAATACACGACGTAGGCATACATGCACACGATGATAATTCGCGATCGCAAAGCGTAAATCACGCCGACGATAAACACATGTGTAGGTGTTTAGTGCTATATAGGTATATGTGTATAGTTGTGAAAAAAACTAGGAGAAAAGTCAATTCCTTTGAGAGCAGCGAAAACAAAAGCAGTTCGTATATATAGAATATATAGGTAGCAGTCACCCTCATCATCTCCTCGCGTCATTACACACGCGGAGCTAGGGAGAGTTTTCTGAAAAGAAGGTAAGCGGCGACGATCGCCGAATGAAAACGGACGGACACAGACACACACACACGACGACGCGCACGGCGGCAGGCAGCGGATCAATACGCGGAGCGCGGCTTCCGAGCCATAGGCGCCGCTGCTGCTGCTGCTGCTGCTTTGGGGGCAGTTGTTATATATCGTCCTCCTTTTCTTTCCTACTCCTACAGCTGCCGCAAGAGAGTCAAGCCTTTTCTCGAGCTCTCCCTTTTGTGTATATGTATCAATGTATGTGTAATCCTGTATGTACATAGAGTAAAACTATACAGTGCACTAGGCACAGGTTGTAGTGCACTGCACGAGGGTCGTTAGGTATAGGAAAGTACCGAGGGGTCTTTAAAAAACAAACACATCTGACTCACCTTGTGCATGGGGGTACCCCAGAAGTCGTTGAAGAAGACATTCTTGAGGGGCGTGTGCGGTCTCAGGTCGCGGTTGTCCTTGATGGCGGAAATATCGTCGAAGACGAATCCGCAGCCGAGACTGTTGAGGTAGCAGGCAAACGCGGTCGCGGCTACCACAGCCGCGAGGGCTCCGCGCGCGGGCACTCCCATGTCATGCCCCCGGCTGCCAACACCACCACCTGCCGTCTCTCGCGCTCTTGTTTACCACCGTCAAATCGACTGCAGAGCCGGCATATCTCTCTGTCTCTCCTCTCTTCTTGTATGCTTATATCGAACTATATACTATACGTTCTTTCTTCTATATCGCTCGGTTCTTTAACCTCGTGGAAGCTTGAGTAACTGATGATGAGGATGTTGTTGGCCGGGCAGCAGCAACTCCGAGACTCGGGGTCGACGCTCTCGGGGCCGCTTCCTCATAATAACGGTACGCGCGCAGCTATATAACGTGCTTGGATTTCGCTATATACACTCTAGTGCTCGCTGATTTTCTTTCTCCTTCCTTATTATTATCAATCCTCTGTTAACCGCATCAACGACGACGCGCACAGCTGCCTCTTCTACGCCAATATTCTATTGTACGCTTACGATAAAGTCGACACAATTGATATACTTGAGACTTATATGCGAAAAACACTCGCGCGATCGAGGACACAATGTGTATGTATGTGTGTTTCCAGAGGAGACGCGAACTTTCGCAGCGTTGCTGATGCTGCGAGTCCCGGAGACTGTGTGAGAGAAAGAGCCCTGTCTGGAGGCTGCTGCTGCTGCTGCTGCGCCGGTGCTGGATATATTATTATTTTGGCGCAGGCGCGAGCGGAGAAGGATACGATCAGCACCTCTAATATAAGGTCTGTTCGCTGTGACAGAGAGCTGACCAGCTGACGCGCGCAAATGGAAGGACGTGCGTTTTTTTAGAAATAGAGAAGAGGGTTTGCGTGATTAATGGGGATTTTTGGTTTTTCGAACGTGATGATTTACGGTTGTTTTGCGGTCGTGTACTTGTAGGTATATGTACACTTATATATGTGGGGAGGGTTGTCGATGCTTTGCTGATTATTGCCCGGGGATTGAGCTGCTACAACGGTATTGATGGTTTTCGTTGTTTTTACAGGTTGAGATATCGGTTATTTTTTGAGGGATAAAGTGAGCGGTGGGGTGGGGAGGGAAGATTATTGTTCGAATTTAAACATGGACTGCAATAATTAGAAATGTCATCCAAAAAAGTAACTAATATTTTTTTATTATTTGGAATGATGTACTCTTTTATACAATATAACAGCAGAGTTCTTATCACTAGCTAATTGTTATTATACTTTCTTCACTACCCAAACACGGGCGCAATTATTGCCAATTTAGGTATAATTGAAGTAAAGTTTATATGCAAAAACGGCAATAAATTTCTCCGCTATCTGCGTATCATTTGCGGTAGATTCGCATGTTTTTGTGTACACGCTTTGACGCTGAGTTAAGATCTTCGGAGCTATCAATTATAACGCCGTTGCATGTTGGAGTCGCATAAAAGCGCGCTTTTTAACTTTAAAGCGGGGAAAAAGCGTCTTGTAAAATTTATCATGCGCGCATTAAAAAACTTTAACTGTTTTAACGTCAGTTCCGATGCTTTATAGACCTACGATAAATTATTATTATTTTTTTCTATTTAATATACACATTTTCTTCAAAAAATACAATTTTAGCTAAAAAGTGTGTCTATCCCGCCATTAGTACCTACATTGTACATACATATTGTACATACGCTAATGGTGTTTTTAAAACCAGGGCAAACTCCGTGAAAAACAGCACTGCATTACATATTTATTCAGCATAACAAAATCCATCTCTTGCCCAACGACGACGACGACAACGACGAACGAACCCACGAAGCGTAAAGTAAAACGCAGAATGAGACGAATCCAGTGCACTGCACACACAAGCGACAGGTAGAAAAAAACCTTATCGCGTATATAGATACGTATATATAAATGTAACCGACGGCGCCTGCGCGGCTCAACTTTTTCGGTTCCCTGCGCGCAACTTTTTGCTTGTCGCGCTCGATTCCTTTCTCGCTCTGTTGTGCCACGTATTCGTTCCTTTTTTCGCGACTCGCCGCAGCAACCGACTCTTTTTGACGAATTAATTTCAGGTTTTTATAAAAGACACTTTGTGCCCGCGCTCCAGCTCGTTATGCGCGCGGGCACATGTCGCGTAGTTTACATTTTTAATGGAGAATTCGTTTTTTTTTTCTTCTTTTCTTCAGGAGTATAAAAAAGTGTGTAGTTCTTTTGTTTTCGACGATGCGGCGGGTGGATAACTTAGAAGTAGACCAGTGTGTGACACATTGCGTTGGTAAATTTTAGCGGCTTTTGGTTGAGCTGTTCTGTAATTTCGGGATTAAAAGTTCAAAATTATTTACCTTGTCTGTATAGCTTGTAAATTATAAAAAAAGAAAATGATATCAGAATGATTTTTCCATAACCACAGTTTATTTAGTTCTTGTATTGATTCAAGGTTGTTACGATCTACCCCATAAACACGAACCACTTTGCAACAGACTTATTTCACTGCAACGAACGCGTTTCGCAAAAATTTCAAATCTCCCGCGTCATGAGAGCGCAATCCGAAAAAACCTAAAACTTCATTACCGACCATCGTAAAGATGGAAACCTTATTCCAGATGTCGCTAGCTCTCGATACTCGTCGTCGTCTCGAATCCGCAGCAGCACACAGACAACTTCGCCGACGAAGCAGACGTCCCGTCTCTCACGAGCGCGACGTCGGAGCGAGTTTTTCTCGCCCCCGAGGTCGAAAATGGCCGCGTTGATACCGAGGACTCAGCTCCGAGCAGCAAGTAAGATATCCTCCCACGTCCACCTGTAGATGCGCGAATCGAATGATAAAGCTCGAGCTGATCTGACAGTCGTTTTTCACACAAAAAGTTTATTTTACATTATGTAACTGTCAATAAAGCTAGTGTTATTTACTGTTTATTTGTTCGTAGCAAGGCAAGGTTTGTGTGCCGCCAGTCAAGCAGTACAGGTCTGCAACTACTCGCAGAAGCCCAGAATCATCAAGAACCCGACTACTGCCAATCTCAAGAGAGGCACTGGTGGTCGCAGCTCCTTCAACGGCATTGTCTGCACCGTCTTTGGCAACTCTGGATTCATCGGCAGGCATGTCTGCAATCGGCTGGGTAAAATTGGAAC